>PVJL010008677.1:0-64469 GCA_004026885.1 Lyroderma lyra
AAAAAAAACAAAAAAACAAAAAAACAAAAAACTTAAAAAAAAAAAAAAAAAGATGTCTCACCAATCAATTCCTTTGCAGAAGTATCTAATGGTTCCCTACAAACTGGAAAAGACCTCTCACCTCCAGCCAGTGATGTTATAGTCACGTTACCAAGTCTGGCTGGAACCTGTAGAACAGTTTCTCAGCCTCGGCACTATGACTTTTGGGGCTGGTTACTCCTTTTTATGGAGGGCTGTCGTGTGCACTATAGAACCATAGCCTCTACCCATTAGATGCCAGTCACACAAGCACACACACACACAGACCCCTCCCGACCCACAATAGTTAATTTTGTGTCAACGTGTCTGGGCCACAGGGCACAGCTATGTTGTCAAACATTATTCTGGATGTTTCTGTAAGAATTTTTTTGGATGAGATGGACATTTAAATTGGTGGACTTTGAGTAAAGCAGTTAGCCCCTTACAATGTGGGTGGGCTTCATCTAATCAGTTGTAACCCTAAATAGAAAAAAAAAAAACTGACCTCCCGAAGTAAGAGGCAATTCCACTAGCAGACAGCCTTCCAACATAAACTGTAGCATCAGCTCTTCCCCAGGTGTCCATTGGATGGCCTTTCAACCTGAACTGCTGATGTTGGACTCGCCGGCCTCCATACTTACGTGAGTTAATTCTTTAAGCTCAGTCTCTATGTACATGCACACATCCTATTGATTCTGTTTCTTTGGAGGATGGTGACCAACACCCTCAGTTTTAGTATTAATTACCCCCCAAAATGCCCCCAGGCATTGTCAAATGACTTCTGGGGAGCAAAATTGTCTCAATTGAGAATGGTTGTTATGGACAGTGTGGGTGGCATTCCTTCAGGCCACATTTCCTAGAAAGGTTGATCTGGCTAGAATAGTCTGGAAGGTAGAGGAATCTACAATATCTCCTGGGAGGTATTTTCTACATGTGATTTGGTTGGCGTTTGTCTCAAGCCTGGCCTGACAGCAGAGGTTTTGGGAATCTCTGGAATAGTGTAAGCAAAACCATCAGCCCTCACTTTACCATAAAATGCTCTCATTCAGAAGAACCATGCTACATATGTCTGACTTTTATTTCAAAGAAAAATAAAGGCAGATCACCTTTGAATTGAGTCCACACAGGTAATCTCATTTACAGGGCTCTCTCTCAGTTACTCCATGTTGATAAATACAGTATTGCTTGGAGAAGATGAGCCATAAAGTAGCTCAATATGTGAAGATTTTGGGTGCTTATAGAAGGCATCTGAGAGAATCAGTTAAAAAAAAAAGAGACAAATAAAAATAATATGGTCATTATTTCTGAGTTGTAAACTTTAATGTTGTCAGTCCTTTCTGAAACAGTATTGGGTGACTCCCAAAGTGCCTGTATTGACGGCAAAGATACTTCCATCAAAGGTGAACATGAAGAGTTTACTAAATGAAACATGAGAGTAAGAACCAACAGTATTTGTAAACTTGTATATTATTTCAAAGGCGGCTTTATATTTGTACATGTCACTACCTAAATATCACAAGGAAACCTTTGGCTAGTTTACCTATATATGAGGTCGGACAATTAATTTCATGAACTCGTCCTAGAAAAAGTGCTACATACCTCACTGCTGAGTATCACTACGGTCACCTTCAAAGGACTCCCCTTGGGAAGCCGTGCACTGACGCCAGTGCCTAGTCCACCCTTCAAAGCTATTTTGGAACTCTTCCTGGAATGGCCATCAGAGTCGTCATTGTACCCAAAATCTGGCAATTAAGTTCGCAAACCTGCCACCACGTGGTTACGCTGGCGGCACGGTGCACACGACTCGGTAAGGGTCATACCCTTGGGAAGGGTATACGTATATGTACCATTACACTGAGTTTTATGAACCAATTCCTGGGCAAAAGAATGGCATGATCATATCTACTTTACGTATTCATTAATTCTCCAAATCTTACTGTTTTGATATAAGTAGATCATTTTTCTCTCCTGTTCAAAACCCTGAAATGTCTCCTCCTTTCACTCTAAAACCCCAAATTCTTAACATAGCCCAAAAGATCTTTTGACTGTCTGCCAACCACTCCCACCCTCCTTCTGCCCGTGTTTCCGGTTATTCTCCCGCAGCTCACTCCAGCCACACTGACCCCCTCCCTGTTCCTCACAGACACTGGTCACACGGCACGATGACTCCCGCTTTGGGTCTTTTGCCCCAACTCTTTGCTCTGCCTGGAGGCTCCTTTCCTAGATGTATGTTTGGCAAACTGCCAGCTGCCCAGGTCTTTGCACAAATCTCTTCTCAGTAAGACCTACTCTGACCACGCTGTTCAATATTATAACCTGTCCACCCAAACTGGCTCTCTCTTTACCTGGCTTTATTTTTTTTTTTAATTTTTTACTGTAGTACTTCTAATAAATCCTACAATGCATTTACTTATTGTATATTATTATTTGATGTTTGTTGGTAGGGAGTCTTAGTTTTGTTGACTAACATATCCCAAGTTCCTAGAAGAGTGCCCAGTACAGAATGTCTGAATAAACATAGCTGCTGAATTTGTTGATAAGTTCCTATTATGTTCCAGTGAATAAAATGGCTATGACCCCTACACTTGTGGAATTAGCAGTTAGCAATTACACTTACTTAACAAGTGTATTGACAACTAAATCAGTGCCACGCGATCTGTTAGGACCTAGAAATATTATAGCAAATAAAAGATAATTTCCTTGTTCTCACACAGCTAATACTTATTAAATGATATAATGATGTTATAAAAATATAGGTATTAATATATATGAAATCCTCAGCCACCAAATTTAAAAGTTTCGATTGTCATTTTGGTGTCCCTGTCTCTCGGACAGACACCGTGAGTGCCTGGCCTTGCACACACTAAATCTCAGTAATAATGTGTGTTAAAACAAATATGGATTTGTGTAGCTCCCCAAACCTAACTTCTGCTTTCAATGCTGTCATATCTTGACTCAAGAGTGTATATTATTTATTGTCCAAGGAAATTTTTTAAAGAGGTGAAACAAAGAGGTAGTTTATTGAAGAGAAAGTACACTCCGAAGAGGTAGGAGCGGGCTCGAGCAAGGAGAGTGCCTCAAGAGCCTCCAAGGAATTTTTTGAGGCTCTATTGCTTTGAGTTGCTAAATACTAGATAATGTAGCAAAGAATATATGGTGGAAATGAATCTTGTCCCCCAAAATATAAAAAAAGCAGAGGATTAGGCTTCAAAACTCTGGGATGGTTCTGGTTTTGTCCTGGTCTGGCCATTAAAATAGTCACATGACTGTGGCAGGTAGAGAGGACACCACTCAGATCTCCCTCCAAGATAGAACCTGCTGGAGACAGGAGAGGTGTGGTTAGCTCGATGCCTGCAGCTCTCACACCTTCAGCACTCACTACAGTGTTCAAACCAGGTCCCAGTCTCCCGGGACTACTGCAAGCCAACCACAGAGTATGGCTGGGGTATAAAAGCTGGGACCTCCCTGCCCAACTCAGGACTCTTCTAATGGTCAGTCTTTGCTTTGAGGCTCCACACCCACCTGCCCTAAACTTTCTTAGAGCTTTTCTCTAGGTCTCTTCCTACGCAGTTCTTCTTTCCCACGTTGAAGGCAGAGGTTCTCCCCTTTACTCCATTCCTTCTTTCCTTTATTTTTCACAGGCTATTCCCTGCATAAATCTCTTACATTTCTAACTCTGTCTTTATTTGGCTTCCCAGAAAACCTGAAGTAACACAATTGGTACTAGGAGTGGTTCCAGAAAGCTGTCAGTGAGATGGGATTTTGAGACTGGATCACTCACCATGGCTGGCAAAGAAGATCACCACCCAAGTGATGTGTGGGGCACACCTAATCCTTGGCACAAGATCATGGCTAAATGACTAAAAAAAAAAATCACCATTGATGACTAGGGGGAAACGGATGGGAGGAATGTCCTCACCAGTGCAGTGGTTCAGGCATTTGGAAGTTATGGGGGGTGCAGTGTATATAAGGATAGTAGAGGTGAAGGATTTCCTGTGGAGTGACAATGAGAACTGGAATCAGTTTGGCAGTTAAAGGTGATTGTGAGAGCCAGAGGCATCTTTGAAAACTTTTAAAGAGGATAATATGAAAAGCAAGCCTAAGATTTCAAAGAGTCATGAATCGCCTGAACTTTTTAACTGCTCAGCCAAAGGGCTCTGTTACACTGAAGGCACTGACCTGACTGGTAAAACTTGAGACCCTGGAATACGGGATGGGGACATGGGTGGGTACCTGTAAAGTTTTTGGCTCCACTGACTGTCCTGAACATGCAGAGCTTGCAGAGGTGGCCCACATTTTCCTTATGAAGAGCTAGAATTACCTTGTGCAGGAAGACACTGCAGATGCCTCTCCGTGCAAGACAACACCTGCTCCCCTAAACCCCTGCCTGCAGGAGCTGCCTCCACTGCCTCTCCTGGTGACTGGGCCAATAACTAGGGTTAAATCCAGCACATTCCAGCTAAGGATGTACTGGGCCTGCTGAGTGAGAAAAGAGATTACACCCAAAGGACCTGCAAGAATTGGCCAGTATATACCATCAAGAGCAGAGGAGCACCCAGGGGCTGAATAATGAGGATGTTTGACCAAGGGGTTGGAAGGTAACAGTGAAGGGACAGAAAAATACTGACTTGGGTCACTTTCTTGGGACATGGTATTTGATATCATGGCAAGGACCTTGGGAGAGGGGCAAACACATTACTATGCGGCTTTCCAAAGCCTGGAGAGCAAAGGTTATATGCCTAAGTTGCCATAGCAGATGGTAAAATAGGATGAAAAAAATACATGGAAAATAGGATCACTAACAGTTCACATTCCTTGGAAAGAACAACAATATTCATTTAGTTTTGCACCAGGACTATGCTAGCATACCCACCTTCCATCTTAATATAATCCAAAGAGATCTGGACCATCTGGACATCCCATAGAACATCATATTGACCCATTACCTCAATAAAATGAAGACATGGCTAGCATGCTAAAGTCCTCACTAAGAAACAGGTGTTCAAGAAGGTAGAAGACAAACTCTACAGAGATTCAGGAATAGGTCCTTCAGTAAACCTCTCAGGAAACCTAAAAGCTAGACTAAGAAGAAGGAAGTGCACATTTTTAGGGTCCAGAGCATGTCAGGACAGCCTCTGCAAAGTAAAGACATGCTGCCACCTATTGCATTCCCTATTACAAGCAAAGAAGTGCAATGCCTGGTGGGTCTCATTAGTTTCTGAAGGCCACATATTTCACATCTAGGAATCCTGCTCCAGGCCATACGCTGAAGGACATGGACGGCAGCCAGCTGCAAGTGGGGCTTGGACCAGGAGGGAGCCATCCAGCAGGTCCAGGCTGTAGTGAATGCAGCCTGCCAACTTAGACCAGAACATCTGGCAGATCCTATGGGATGGGAGGTGTCAGTAGTCGAAACGGATGCAGTAAAGCCCAAGTAGGAGGATCACAACACAGGGTCTTGAGGTACTGGAGCAAGCTCTTGCCATTTACGATGAAGAATTATACATACCTCAAGAAACTGAGCCCCAATAGAGAATGCTTAACTATAGAGTACCAATGACCATCCAGCTATCCATTATGAGCTGACTTATATCTTACCTGTCAATTCATAAAGCCAGATGGACCCAACAACAATCCACTCTAAGATGGAAATGGTAATATCATGGATTGAGCCCAAGTAAGACTGGAGGGCATGAATTAGCTACATGGAAAGAGAGCCCAGACCTCCACGTGACCCACATGACTGCACCAGCCCTGCTCCTCAGCTCTCATCTGGGCCATAGCAGGGTTTCTGAGACAGCTGAAGGAGGAAGAAAAGCCCCACATAGCTCACAGATGAGTTGGCTCAGTTTGTGGTTATAACCTGAAACTAGACCACAGCATTATAGCCTCATTCATGCTGAAAGACAATAGAGAGGGGAAAATCTCCTTAACAGGCAAGCAGTGCACATGGCCACCCACTTTATTTGGTAAGTGGTCCATGGTGAAAAGATAATCATTGGCCAATGACCCAAACAGCTGGTCAGGGGCCTGGAAGGAAAAGGACAATGGGAGACAAGGAGGTCCAGGGTAAAGGCATGTGGATAGACATATGGAAATGCACATGAAGTGTGAACATTTTCACATTAATACCCATCAAAAGGCATTCACCTTGAACACTGAGCAACCAACTAGGCAAAAGTACTCAACTAGTTGACATTAGCCAGCTTTCGGCACTGGGCACTCTAATACTGGCTCAATGGGGACGTGAATGAGTGGCCACAATGCCAGAGATGGAAGCTACATGGGCCCAATAGCATAAACCTGCACTTACCGAGGCCAATCTAAGTACTGCTTCCTCCGAAGTGGAATGTGCCAGCAACAGAAACCATTGCTGAGCCCCTGATATGGCACTACTTCACAAAGAGGCCAACAGGTCACCTGCTGGGAAGCTGATGACACTAGGCTCCTTTCATTCTGGAAGGGCCAGCGGTTTCTCCTCACGGGGACAGAGTCCCATTCCAAGTATGGGCTTGCCTTTCCTGCCCTGCCCAGAAGCCCCACTGCCCAGAAGCTAATGAAGTGCCTGATGCATAAGCGTGGAGTCCTACATGACGCGGCATCTGAACAGGGGACACATTCCACAGCAAAAGAGGTCATGGGAGCTGCAAGTCGTATCCCAGACCGCACCATCCAGAGGCAGCCACACTGCTAGAGCATTGCAATAGTCTGAAGGCACAGCTGAGGCACCAGTTTAGAGGCTATAATCTGCAAGATGGGGCACTATCCTCCAGAAGGTCAAATAAATAAATCTAAATCAGAGATCTCTTCATGATGCTGTCAGAATAATTCATAGGTCTGGGAACTAAGGGGTGGCAGCAAGAACGGCTCCATTTACCATCTCAGGGACCCTCCAATGGAATTTGTTTATTTCCACAGCTCTGAATGCTACAGGGTTAGAGATCTTTGTCCCAGAGGGGACACACTCTTGCCAGGGAATGGAACAAGAGTTCCATTGAACCATGTATGCTAGTAGACATTTTGGACTCGTTATGTCCCGGACCAACAGTGGGAAGAGGACAGTCACATCTCGGCAGGTGTGACTAACTCTGATCACTAGGGGGAGGTAGGCTGCTTTTATACAATGGGAACCTGAGGGATAAATGTACGAGAGGTGGTCAAGAAATTCACAGAATGAAGGGGAAGAAGGATAAAAATATTATTTATTATTTTTCCTTTTCCATATATTCACCCTTAACCCTAATATACTCCAGATCTTTTTAATAAGTTTATTTATATCCTCAAAATAAAATGTTTTGTTTTTGCCCTCAAATTGCAGCTTTAATCTCTTCGTGGTCTGTAAATTTCTTCCCTTGAAGCTGTTTTTTCATATTTGGGAACAAACAATAATCAGACAGAGCCAGCTCTGGACTGCAGGGAGAGTGGTTTAATGTTTGGAAGCCACAGTGGTGAAGGGTACCCAACACAACACTCTCTTGTGCACAGCATGCTGTCGTGCAAAAGCAGCACCCCTTTGGTCCATTTACCTCTTCTTTTTTCCCTCACAGATTCTTTTAACTGTTCCAGCAGACTGGGATAGTCCTCTCCAGTTATTGTGACACCCTTATCCTTCAGCAGGATACCAAAAAGCAGTAGCCATGATTTTTTCAGCTGACACCTTGAACTACTTCGGGTGTGGCGTGCCCTTTTCATGCCACTGCGTGGACTCCTGCTTTGACTCAGGCTTATCATGATGAACCCAAGTTTCATCTCCAGTGACAATCTGGTTTAAAATTTCATCTTTGTTGTCTCAGCAGAGGTCCAAAACCTGTCGTGAACACTCGACGCGCTGTTGTTATGAAGCAGCATGAGCATTCTTGATACTCACCTTGCACTGAGTTTTGACATCCTTAGATGCTGATGGAGAATATTCAACATGGTTGTAGGTGACTCTCCAACCATTTCTGCAAGCTGCTTTTTATTCAGTCTGGCATCTTCCACTACAAGTTTTTCAACTTTTTCGACAAAGTGGCCTCAATAGGGTGTCCCAAATGGAGGTCGTTTTCAATCAACTTTCTGCCTTGCTTGAAAGGCTATGCCACTTTTAAACCATGGATTTCCCAGGGTAACAGTCCCAGGTGTTTTCCCTTGTTTTGTGAAGAACTTAGTGATGGCATGAAATTCAATTTTATCCATATTTGGGGTTTTCTTCACATTTGATGTGCTTCTTCTTAGATATCTGAAACAACATGGACACAAGTAGGCTGAAATTTGGCGCATATACTAATAATAAGTCACACAATCAAACTAGTACTCCCACCTATGTGATAACCTCTCTTTCTGCGAATATCTTGACCATCCCGTAGAGCCCAGGTGATCCACACAGGTGCTTCTCAGTACTCCTTAGGCCCCATTGTAACTATAAATGGACCTACATATCAACTCTTGTCTTACAAGGGTATGATCCCCAGGGTCTCACAATCCTCAAGGGTTTAAGGCACCAAGCCAAGGGCAAACCACCAACAATTGACAAGTTAATAGCTGAGAGTGATGTCAAAATAGAATGCACAGTATGGGAAGGAGATGAGGAGTATCTGTTGTTGTTGTAGTCCTGGGGAGATGATAGTTTGTCTCACTAATCTTCTTCTTTAGAAGAGAGCCATGGGAATGATAGAGGAGCTGACCCCCTAACAAGGATAGGAAAGTAGATCTGTGCTGTGCAAGTGGTGGCGATAGGAGGGAACTGCCCTGACCTCCATTCAAGAGAGAACCTGCAAGAGGTATGGTTAGTTAGCTGCTGACAACTTCCTATGGCCACAGCATTTATGTTGAGTCGTGCTCCTCCTGGGCTGCCCAGCCACTGACTGAGCACAGAATGGTACTAGAGCCAGGCCATTCCTACCCAATTTGGACCTACTTTAATGGGCAATCTTTGCTTTAGAGCTCCATGTTGGCCGAGGCAGGACTTTCTCAGAGCTCCACTATTGTCTAAAGATCTTTCTACCACATTCTTCTCCCTTCTGTCACTCCTTTCACAGGTGTCAGATCGGTATTATGGTGTGAGGCTCTTCCCATTTACTCCTGTTCCCTCTGTCCTCATCTTTCACAGGCTTCCCCCCCCCCCCCCCCAGTAAATTTCTTGGCCTCCTAATTCTATCCTGGCATTTGCTTCCTGGAGAAATCAATGTGACATGAAGGTTTACGCTAGTTGGTTAATTTCCATCTTAAAAAGAGGAAGAAAGTTGGGTAGGTAAGTAGAGCTAGAATATCACTGTAGGTTCTGACTTAAACCTTCTCTAGTTTTTAAAAGTAAAATGGAAGGGATAATTACAAAATTATTAAGTATCAATATGCTTGGTTAAGTCTTTATTGCTCAGAAATCAAAACACAAAGCCAAAACCAGTCACTTCTTTCCAAAGAAAATATGGTTGACCCTGGAATAATGCAGGGGTTAGAGGCACCAACTTGTGCACAGTAGAAAATCTGTGTATAACGTTTAACTCCACAAAAACTTAACTACAGTCATCCCTCAGTATCTGAGGGGAATTGATTCTAGGACCACCCACCACCCCAGTGGGTACCACAATCCATGGATGCTCAAATCCCTATGGCATAAATCAATGCATATGTACTTTTGATCAAGCCTAAAATCAACATTTAAACAAAAATTTAAACCAAAAACATGTTAATTTTTCTCATTCTAGCTAAAACCCAGAGATGGTACATATTGCTTGACTTTTGTTTTTATAAAATCATAGTGCAAATTAAGGGCTCTATGTATATAAGATAATTTATGGGCTCTAAATGATATAAACTAATCTTTATTTCTCCATCACATGCTGACATGATCTTTTATTAAAGTCAGTACTTCACACTATAATCAGATCAACTTTCATTTTGGTCATATGACTTTTCTGCTGCTCCTAAGCATGATACCAAAGATAGTAAATTAGGACAAGGTCAATTTTGTGTTTACTAGATAGTCACCAGAACATTATGAATACTTAGTTAATGTTTAGACTATATTAGTACACTTTTAAACAAATTAATGGTGTTTAAAAACATAAGCGTCCCTACTCAAAAGCAGTTCCTTTTTACTAAATGAAAATGTGTTGACAACTGCTTCGTTTCCATGGATTTCTGATTCTATTAGGTTCTGAAAATAAAGCCCAATATTTGTCAAAATATCACTTATGCTTTATATCAGTAACATGTCCCTTAACCATGCTTATGCATGTGGGAAATAGAGAAATAACACTAATTAGTTAAAAATCCATTAATTAGAACTCTAAAGAACTGATTTGATGGGAAGGGAGATGTATGGCAGCTGACATCTAACACACTTTATTTTTATGAAAAAAAAAAAAAAAAAAAAGCACCAAATCATGAGGAGTTGAAAAAAAAAAGCAAACATTTTCCATAATACATTTCAAAATGTATACTTAAAATTTAAACATTTTTCAGTATCTAATAATATTAAATCACTATAGGAGATCTCCAGCAACAAGATTAGAGCTATGTCCAAGACGCTTTACTTACAGAAACAAGTGTAGTATATATTTCATCCTTTAAATCTGGTGACTGCAAGAGGGATCAGAAGTTTACAGGGTTTAGTTCTCAACAAACTAGAAAATCAAATCAACAACTTGATCTCCATTCCTTAAGCAATTGGCTCTTAATTTTAGCTGCATGTTAGCATAATCTGGGGAACTTTCCAAATTCTCAATGCCCAGGTCCCCCTCAGACTAATTAAATCAGAATTACTGATTTTGTTTTTTAAACTCCACACTGATTCTCTAGTGTAGCCAAGATTGAGATGGATACTACAATTATTTAATTTTAGCTTTCTGCCATTACATTTGAAGTTTTAAACCAGATTCATTTAAATTATAAATGAAATGTGTACTGCTGGGTGGAAGCACATTTGCCAAGTGAACTTCAATTTTACTAGAGTACTGGAAAAAAGTGAAATCCAAATGCCTGCTTAACTTAGCTGGTGGTCTCCCAATCCTTGGGATGGTCACGTGATTCAGGTCTAAGCATTGAAATAGAAGGGGAACCTCGCTGAGTCTTTTCATTCTGTGATAAAAGAATAGTGGCCCATTGGGGAAAAATATGGGGATTTCATCCCTTTCTCCATTCTCCTAACCCTCAACTCTGACATAATTCCTGAAACTGAGAAGTACATCTTACAATTAGAAAGCAGTAGTGAAATAAGTCCGACAGATACCATGATCTCAATTATATGCGGAATCTAAAAAACCAGAACTCATAGAAACGGAGAACAGATTGGTGGTTTCCAGAGGTGGAGGTGGGGGATGGATGAAGGTGGTCAAAAGGTACAAATGGAAAAAAAATAAAAGAAGGCAACATGTGTGGCCAAGCATTGTGGAACACAGAAACTGTGAAAGAACGAGTCTTTGATGACATGGTTGAGTCGCTGAACTACCTTCAGAATTTTGTGGGAAGGAAATTATTACGTAAGCCACTATTATCTGAACTATCCCATTATTTTCAGCCAAAAGCATCTCTGACGGATACAACTTGGTGCTCTCTCTGTTTTTGTTTCCCTCCCTCCTCCTGTCTCTCTCTAGCTATAAATTATTCTGCATTTATGATTGGCTAATAATGTTACAGTTATTATCACTTTTGAGTCACAGAGTATCCCCAAAAGTGCTGTTATTCTCATTTTACATATGCAGAAACTATACGAAGTCCTATACAAATTCACTATCTTCTCCATGGCCATACAAACCTTGGGTTCTGAGCCAGATTTATGTGATTCCAATGCCAGTCCTCTTAATTATTTTTATATACCTCTTGAACGTGTACAAGTCTAGTTGCTCTGATTACATTGTAAGCTGTATCATTTAGGAAGAGCATTTCATGCTTCTAGGAATATACATAATGCTCAACATTGAGATCATTAGATACTTAAAGAATTAATGGGTTTAATTTGGTTAACTGCAAAATTACAGAATAAACTTTACTATTCTGCAAAAACCACAAGATACTTTCAACTTAACTCCAAACAAATAAAACACTCAAGTCGATCTCCTTTTTCAGCACAAGACTTGATAAATAACATTATTAATAATAATCTAGGACTTTGGTGTGTGATAACTTTTTTTCCGCTCTGGTGAAAAGGCAAACGAATAGTAGGGTTTTGATGTATACGTTTAAGACAACGACATAGCTGTGTCAGAGAGGATATGGGGGGCTCCTATCTGTGGCCCTGAAGATACAACTATATCTCTTCCAGGTACTGTTGTGGTGGGGTGTATTGTGAAGATGGGCTTGTTTTTGTGTTTGGGCTACTACATACCATACTGTTTGCCTAACAGGCACTGATACTGATGATGGACCTTGGGTAATTCTTGTTCCCTATTTTCTCCTCTTGATCATTTACTGGTGAATTAATGGATTAGGGAAAGCAGTCCAGAGGCAGCCACATAGTTTAGAGTCAGGTTCACAGGATCGAAGCTACCTGATGTTTCCCCTTCTTCCGTAAGTTGAGGGTAAAAGACCTACTTGAATTGTTCTTATGTGACTTAAATGAGCTGAAATGCAAACGTAATACTTAAGGCAGACAATTAAGTGCTCATCGAACTTCTCTGTGCTGAGTAGTGGGATAGGTGTCTGGAAAGCAACCCTGGCCTAGTCCTCATGAAGTCTAGTAAATTACCAGTTTGGAGGAGCCAGAAATTGTGTGATGTGAAAAGTAAAATCTGATGCTTGACACACTTGGGATCAAGTCCAAATTCCTCAACTTTCCAGGTAGCCTTCCAAGAGATGTCAGTGTGCCAACCCCTAGAACCTGTGAAAGTGACCTTATTTAGGAAAAGGATCTTTGCAGATTAATTAAGGACCTCCATATGAGATCATCCTGGATTATTCAAGTGGGCCCTAAATTCAATGACAAGTGTCCTTACAACAGACACAGAAGAAAAGTCTATTTGAAAACGGAGGCTGAGATTGGAGGCATGCAGCCACAAGCCAAGGAACGCCTCGACTACCAGAAGCTGGAAGGGGCAAAGGATTCTCTCCCAGAACCTTAGGAAGGTACAGAACCGTGCCAATAGCTTCAGTTCTGACTTCTAGCCTCCAGAACTGTTGAAAGAACAAATTCTTTCAACGAACACGTTTGTGGTGTCAGCTTCATCTGTAAAATGAGTAAAACATCTTACTAAAGTCTCATTTTCTGAAGAGGACTGGCAAAGACTTGTGGAGCACGTACCACAATCGCTGTATTAAGTGCTTTCCATGTATGACTTAGCTGTCTATTTTATCGATCGGTTAACCGAGGTTCAGAGAAATTTAGTAATTTGCCTAAAGCCATGCCAACTAGCAAGAGAAAAAAATCGGGATTACAGTTCAAACCAGCTCCCGAGATGCCGCATTTATCCTTCACGCTAGACTGCCAGAGAGGGTGCAAATCTACGCGCTCAAAAAACAAACTATTTTATTATTACTTCAGGCTCCAGGACTAACGGCGCCACCAAGCCTCGGCTCCAGCACCCGGTCAGTGCTAAGCCATTGGCTTTGTCCATGCGCGGAAACGATAGGGTCAACCCCGGCTCCGCCCAGAGCCGCTACCACCGCCTCTCCCGACGGATCCTTCTGAGGGCCAAACCGGCGTGGGCTCACCCTCTGCGCCCTCGGATGAGGCGCACAGGAGCGGACCAATCGCAATGCCAAATTTCCGTGGTTCCGGCGAGTCCACTGTGGAAGCAGAAAGAAGGGGGCCCGGGGCGGGGCAAGGCGCGGGAGCGGAAGCGGAAACAGAAGCGGCGGCCGGAGCCGGAAGCGGCAGCCGGAGCCGGGTCCTGCACCTTCCTGGGCCGCACGTGCGCGGTGAGTGCGGCGGGCTTGGCGACCGCTGTGGGGAGGGGTTCGTCCTCGTTCTGTCCTGGCGTGGGAGGGTCTCTCGGGGCAGCACGAGCGCGTAGAGGTGTTCACACCTGTCACTCCTGGGCAGTGAGTGACCTGTGGCCTTTTCTGTTGTGGAAACCTGGGGATTGACGGGAGCCTGGCGACCAGGGCGGCCTTACGACTCCTCCTACCACGTTGCCCTGAGAGTGCTGGGTCAGCCTGAACTTCCTTGCCTGCTGAAATCCGGGCCCGTGCCGGTTGCGTGCGGCCTGCCTTTGGTATGCTTGGCAGGCATCTGCTGTACTCCTGATGCTGCGTGCCCCGTTCACAATCTGAATGTGCAGGTAGGAGCGCTGGCATGGAAGCGGACTGGATACTGAGTTGGAGGACAGGGAAGTATGAAGAAGCGATTCTTAAACCGAGACCTAAAGCATGACGAGAGGCAACCCTGAAAACTGGAAGCCCAGCCGAAACGACCTTAAGTAGAAGCCCTAAATTGTGCTAAGTTCCTGATGCGGAGCTATAGAAAGGGGACAATGTAGCGAACTAGGCTTACGGCGATACAAGATGAAGTTAGAGGGTAAGGTGATACGGGGTTCTAGAGGACTTTGACGCCTTGGTAAAGGAGTTTAGATTTCCTCTTCAATGGGGAAAAAATCCCATTCGTAGAAAACAGTGAAGGCTTATAAGCAAAGGGAGAAACATAACAGGTCCTAGTTGTCTTTAGAAACTACGTAGTTTGGATTATTATTGATTATATAATTGGAGATAATATTGATAGTGGTGTGGAAGGGAGTGGTGGTAGTGAAGATCAAAATTGGAGGGTTAGAGGTACTTTTAAGGGGATGGAAGAATTGCAGAAGGACTGAGTGTAGCAGACACCGGAGAAGAAAATGCCACAGATAAATCTTAGGTTCCTCCTTGAGCAATGAAATAGATGATGCGCCGTTGGGTGAGATGGGGGAGAATAGGGTGGGGAGAAGATGAGGATGTTGTTTGGGTGTGGTTTGAAGTGGAGATAAAGTATAAGAATTTTGTTTTGGACTTAGTGTAAGGTGCCTGTTTAGACACATAAACAGGTGTCAGGCAGGCAGTTAGGTACACTGTCTGGAGCCCAAGGAGATGTTCCTAATAGAGAAAGCATAGGAAACCATGGGATTGGATGACATCACTTAAGGAGCAGTGGAGAGAGAGAGGGGAAGACTTGAGGAATGCCAACATTTGGAGGTTAGGTATTGAATGTTTACTGCTTCCAAAGGGCAGTCCTAAGTCTGCTGAGAGGTGTTAAAGAGAAGCAGTTACACATCTCCTCGATCTCTGGGAAGTCTGTTGTTTTCCTCCACAAGACACAACTGAACTCTCAGCTCTGTGGCCCCCGACACTAAGTACGTATATTTCAGTTACAATGCTTAATTGGATTGTGTTTCAATTTATTGCTTGCTTGTCTCCTATAGAATACCACACTTCGATCAATTTTTTCATACTTTTTTCAACACAGAAGCTTCATAAGCTCATAGGTATTCGATAAATTTCAAGTCCAAAGTGCTAAGTTACAGGAAAGCCATCAGAATGTATCATGGGAATAAAAAAAGATCATCATTTGGGAAAGGGGAGAGGTGTATGAAGAAAAAATTGTAAGAAATTGTCATTTAAGCTGAATTTGAAGGATGGGTAGGATTTATATTGATAGCATACCTTTAAAGTTTAGATCCTAAAAGAGATTAGTGAGGAAGTAAGTTTGGCTCCAGTGTGTATAAGTTTGGACCAAATTTTGAATGGCTGTGAATGCTGAGTTTGAAATTTTTCCTGTAGGCCATGGGAAACTTTTGAAGATTTTTAAGCAGTAAAGTGGCATGAAATAGGTGTGTTAGTGTAACATAATCAAGCAGCAGAGAATGGAACACAGCACCTTGGCTCTAACAGCAAAAAACAATCTAAGTAAGAGATAAAGAGCCTGAATGGGATCATAGAAGGATGGGGAAAAGAGGAGACATATTTGAGAGACACTAGAATCTGATGGTTGGATATGAAGGTGCAGGGTCTCCAAGCAAATGCATTTTGTTAAATGAAAGAAGCAAGACCCAAAAAGCTAGATATTGTCTGATTCTTCCATTTGTATGACATTTTTGAAAAGGCACAAAACTACAGATGGTAAAAGAGATCAGCGATAGCTGAGGGAGCCAGGAGATGATGATTACACAGGGACTCCATGGAGGACTTCTGAGGGTTATGAAACAGGTGCTGTGCTGGAGGATAAATAACTGTGTATGTCATATCAGCACTATACACCAATAAGAGTGAATTGACTAAATGCAGATGAAACAGTAAGTCAAACAACGTGTCTGGGAATGGCATGTAGACAGTGGTAAAATGAATCTAACTATAAAATAACCTCACCAAGGGAGGTAGTGGAAAAAGTTAACTGCTGAACAGATCATGTGAGGAGAAAGACAAAAAGAACTGTAAATAAACATCGTACTATAGTTGGTAAATTTGTATCTCATGGGGGGTACAAGTTAGCAGTTCTGAAACTACACGTGTGCTAGGATTGAACAATACACAAATTATAGATATTGGGAGGCAAGTGTCTCACTGTCAAAAAGAAGTTACAAATAAGCAAGAGAGGAAGACTAGTGTGAATACTGTGGCACTTGATTAGGGTTGGAGACATTAGTTTGAACTTACTTCTTGTACACATAGGTTAGCATGCATCGTATTACTAGCCTGTCTGGTGAAAAGGCCTACAAGCAGTAACACCCCGGTGACAGCAAACATACCTAGCACTCAGATCCTGGCTTTTAAATTCCAATCTCAGTAGAAAGGACCAAGATTCTTCAGGGCTATTGCATGAAAAATACAAGGTGAACTTGGAATGAGTGCCAGGAAGTAAGGGCATGCTTTAAAAGAAAGAAAAAAAAAAATGCTAGGGCTTGTCAAAAGGACACAGTAACCTGAGAAATTTCCCACTGGCCAAAGCTAGAACAATTTGAGCAACAGATTATAAAACATAATGATAGTGTTAGGTTATAACCTAAGTAGTAAAATATCTGTGAAATCATATTGATGTAAATAAGAAGAAGCAAATTTTCCCTACAGAATTCAAAATAATAAAGGTAGAAGTGGTGAGGGAAATAGCAAATCCCCATAAAACACCACAGTAATTGCTGTAGGCAAGTTCCCCTGGAGAATGCTAAAATCAGTGGGTAAAACATAATATTGCATAATCAAAGTACAAGGGCTGTCTGGAAAGTATCCAGCTATGTAATAAGAAAAATAGAGGCATTTATGGCTGGATTTTTTTCAGACAGCCCTTAAATGTCCCCCAAAATATTATTAGTTGCTTTGCTGATTTTAGCAAATTCTTTAGTACTTCTCCCTCTAGGAAGTGGAGCTTAATTTTCCTCCCCTTCCAACTGGGCTGAATTTAGACTGCTTCTAATAACTAGAGTATAGAAAGGAAGTGTACTAACTTTACAGTAGCAAAACCTGGCAAACATTATCTTAACTAAGTGATCAAGGTTAGTATCACCAGTCACATTAATACCACGTTCCTCATAATATGCGGTGTCAGGGGCACTTTACCTCTATGGTAGTCTTCCCAGAAAATCCATAATGCTTGTCTAATAGTGACAAAATACCTGATGAACCCCAAACGAAGGATGTTCTACAAAGTGCCTAACCAGCAGTTTTGAAAAGTGTGACAGTCATGAGAAACAGCAATATGATATTGTTTAGGGATCTCTAACATCTATGCTAAGGGGTCACCTTTAGATATTTAGAAATTAATTAAAAATACAGCTTTGGAAAACAGAAATGACCACATGATGTTTGCTTTTGAAATACTCTGCTTTCAGGAGCCTTGGGCGGGTGAGGGCTTACCTGTAGTCTGCCCATGGGGTCTCTATACCCAGAAGTGACCTGTTAGGCAGATCCCTCAACATAAAATATCAAGTATTTAAACATAATTCTGGAGGTCACTGAAAAGTACTTGGTTGCCTTCTAAAAGAATAACAAACATTTGGAGTTAGTCTTTGTTTTCCTTCTTTAAATTTGAATATATAGTAAATGCAACCTATTTTTTAATTCCTGATTTTTTGGAATAGAGACCAATAAATCACAAAGTAAGTAATACTATCAGTGTCTCATCACAAAGTCTTCCCACTTTATGAGAAACACAGACACTTGTATCATATTGAATGTAAATAGTCTGTTTTTAGCAAGTAGTATTGCTGAAGTGTTGCCTGCAAATACATCTCATGTTAGCCAAGATGTGTGTGTGTTCTTAGTTTTTGTCATGGTTATTTTATTTTGAGCTTAAAAGTTTTAGAAGCAGTGATTGTATAGTTCGTGGATTTGTGTGGGTACCTAGGTGATTTGTCCTGCCTCTGTGAACTCAAGTTCTAAATGTGGCAGTGGCTGTTTAATGACTCTTCTTGCATGAGAGCAATTCATTGATCTTTTTGGATTTTGTTTTTGTTTTCCAGAGTTGCTAGGATGGAAGTCAAAGCAAAAAAAAAATTCACAGGAAAAAATACAAAGACATCACAGGAAAAAAACAGATTTCATAAAAACAATGGTAAGATAGCTATATCAAAACATGCTTCCCATGTGGTTATTTGGTCTTTGTAATTGGAGCGAGGGGTTAGTGGGATGAGAGGGGCAGATGGCAGATTACAGTCTGTATTCATGGTTAGGATTAGGATTAAAGTAGGGAAACTGGATGTGAATGTAAGGCATTTAAGAAATTGTCAGGATAATTGGGGGATGTTATACTCATGAAAAACCCCTTATGTCTGCTAGTGATGCTATTGCCTCTTATTAGTCACACTAATTCACTATATTTTATTTTAATGTTTGATAAATTGTGGCTGGTTAATACATACTACTAGGAAACCAAATATTTTTATCTTTAAGATTTCTAATTGTGATCTTTGTTATTCCATCAGGTGTCAGTATTACAAAATAGAAAAGTCAGGATCACTGTAAATGACTAAATGTTTCCTGAGCAATCTTTTCTTTTTTCCTAGCAGCAGTCATCATCTCATTTATTAGGTACTTAATTTGCCAGCTTTGTTGACCAAAGAAGGTTTTTGTCAAATAACTTTATTATAGGCTTTGAAAAAAATTTTTTTAAACTACAAATTTTGGAAAATTGACATCTTTAATTTTTCTATATGGTATACCTCCTAAATTCTAAGTGTTTATTTTAGTCTTAGATTTCTGTGGTGTTACTGAACCATTGGAAACTATGTGTAAATACTTTAATGACTTGGAGTCATTAAAGTAAAATATAAAGGTATCTCTACTTTATGCTTAAAACAGAGAAATACACCATACAACTGAGTATCTCTGTAATTATGCATAGTTTTTATTATATATTTCTCTAGGTTTTCTATAATGAGCCTGTATTATGATTTTATAATCAGAGAAAATTTTCAAATTTTGTTTTGATTTTTTAAAATCCCTCAGTGCTCCATATTTGAGAGTAAGACAAAATATGTTTCACTAAAGAATGTGTAATTTTCTATAACAAATACAACCCGGTGGATAAAAGAAATCTAGACTCAGGATGATTGAACTAATAATTACTTATTATTTTCACTAGATTCTGATTCTTCGAAGACATTCTCAAGAAAAGTTGTGAAGGAAGGTGGACCTAAAATCACACCTAAGAAATTTGAGAAAAGTGCCACAAAACCAGGGAAAAAGGGTGTAAAGCAGTTTAAGAATAAACAGCAAGGAGATAAAACACCAAAGAACAAATTCCAGCAGACAAATAAATTCAACAAGAAGAGGAAATTCCAGCTGGACAGTAAAACTGATGGTAAGCATTCATTCCTTCAGCATAGTTACTGTGGGTGCCTTGTCCTGCTGGAGCTATTGCTATTCGCTGTGCAGTAGGACTCCAGAAATCAGAGACCCCCCATTCTTGTTTCTTGACAGGCAGCATTTGCAGTGAGGAGTAGATGGGATTAAATAAACCACAGAAAGCATCTTTCCTGGTAGAGTTCCTATGTCCTAGGCCCTTGCTGAATTACCATAGCTGTGGAGTTAAGTTAAGTTGTAATGGCTTCATACAGAGGAATCTCAATAAAACTTTCCTTTCTGTAGGCTGAAATTTGTTTTTTCAGTTAGTCACTTATTGAACAAATTAATATTTGAGTTTTGTATGCACTGTGCTTAGAGATGGGGGAAAAATTCACCAGTAAGGGTACAGGCCCTGACTAATTACCATAGAAACTGGCCTTAAGTAACCAATGTGTCCAGGTAAATACGTTCATTGGCTAAGGATGTCTTGGTGAACAAGAGACATATAGACCCTGCCTTTACAGAGCTTAGGCCACTCTGATAATAGTCAACCCATCAGATGGTTCAGATCCAGCAGGCAGTTCCAGGGAAGGTATAGTGTATACATGGCACATTTGACTTTAATTGGTTTAGACAAGTTGCTAACTGATGGGATATACAGGCAGGGCTCCTAATTATTTATTGGAACAAACTGCTAATCTGTTCATGATGTTTCAGGAGTCACTTCTCACCCAGAGCTTTCCTGTCTGTTGTACGCCATGCCCCTCTTATGCATTGTCTTGCTTCAGTCTTGGGATTACATTGCTGGCGTACATACGAGGTCGGACAATTAATTTCAGAAACTCATCCTAGAAAAAGTGCTACATACCTCGCTGCTGAATATCACTGCGGTCACCTTCAAAGTACTCCCCTTGGAAAGCTATGCACCAATGCCAGTGCCTGGTCTACCCTTCAGAGCAATTTTGGAACTCTTTCTGGAATGGGCATCAGAGCTGTTGTTCATACCATAACCTTGGCAAGGTTATGACACCTCACCTAATTGTTTGTACAGTGCTGCCAATGTAAGTACACGGTGGCAAGTTCACAAACTTAATTGTCAGGGTTTGGGGATGATGACAGCTCTTTTACCCATTCCAGAAAAAGAGTTCCAAAGTTGCTTTGAAGGGTGGACTAGGCACTGGCTTAGAAGGTAACCATAGTGATATTCAGCAATTAGGTCTGTAGCACTTTTTCTAGGATGGGTTCATGAAATTAATTGTCTGCTCTCATATACCTTCTCTATAGCACCATGAAAATTTCTCTGATGTCTTTCGTTCTCTTTTTCTCCAGCATGACATATCCTAATACTGCTCCTTTGCTGCCAACTGAGACCACTGTCACAGGGCCTTCTCAGTCCAGTCCCCTAGCTCTGGTCCCTGCTCTCTACTCTGCTTAGAGCTGCTCACTAGGGGGACTGTAGCCTTAAGACAGGGAGCCTTAAGAAAGGACAGCACAGAAAATTTTCATTATTTCTCATTAGTCCTGCAGGATCCTTTCGTGCTTCAGCCACAGTGTTTTCTCTTTATCCTTTTATCTTCCTCTTCCTTCTCTCTATCACCCCTACATCCCATAGTATCTCTTTCAGTTTCTATTTCCTGCCTCTGCTTTCCTACCCTCTCTAGTAGGTACTAAAATTTTCCTTTCCCTACTGGAATTCTTGGCACCTGCCTTTTAAACACACACACATTCTCACATTAAGATCCTGCTGTACTGTAACCTGGTTCCTTTTGCTATGGGAGGTATGTTCCTGACATCCCAAAATGGAACTCTGATTTTATTTTCTCACATTTTTATACCATTAGCTGAGGGGGCTAGATACTAGAGATCCCCAGAATTGGTGTATTTGCTGTAACCTAGCGTGGCATACGTCAAGGGTGTCCAAATGTTTGTGGAATTAAATGAGCTCTGTTAGTATCCTCTGGTGTAAGTACATGATACTCTAATATTATTGGTGGATATGCTCTCTGTTACCTGCAATCCTCTATTACCAAGCTAGGAATAAATAAGTAACCAGTAAGGGGAATAAATACTTGTATGTTGTAGTATGTTATATAACAATTAAAAATTAAATATTGAGTTTCATGGAAAAACATTCACAATATAATTATGTTTAACTGAAGACAGTAGGAATCTGAATTTTTAAGAGTGATATAAATCATGCTTAGGAAGACGTTCAGAAGGAAATAAAATGTTAATAGTTATATCTAAATTTGGGGATTACAGGAGAATTTCATTCTTTGCATTTTTCAAGGTTTTTTATAATGAGCATTTTTAATCATAGAAAGGGAGATATTTAGAAGAAAGTATTTCTCCAAAGGCTTTTTTGCAGATGCTCATGTTAATAATACACGTTTTATTAAGTTGCTCTTTGGTTTCATCAGGAATTTTGATTCAGTTGGTAAATTACTTACATTTTAAGACAAAAAATACTAAAAGACACACAGAATTACTCTAAAGAGAACTTAGAAATTTTGGTTGTGCATTGTCACGAGTCAGAGGCAGCAGAGCACAAAGTTTCAGAGTCATCTCTGAGTTTGAATCCTGACTCTACCACTTCCTAGTTGTATGAGCTTAAACTGGGAACTTAACTGCCTGGTCCCTTTGTTTCCCCATGTAAAAGGCAGGTAATAATTGTACCTGCCTCTCGCAAGTTTTTAGTATTCAGTGCAGTTTTAAGGATAGTCATCATGCTGTACGTTGTCTCTAGACTTACTCATCTGATAAACCTATAACTGTACCCTTTGACCAGCTTCGTTCCATTCCCTCCCCGCCCCTTTCTGCCACTCATAACCACTGTTCGGTCTTTCCTTGAATGTACTTGACATTTTTAGATTCTCCATGTAAGCAAGATTTTTGCAGTTTTTTTCTTTGTGTCTACCTCAGAACTCATTTCTTTAAAAAAAAAAATAGTGCTTACCTTACAACAGAGTTACTATAACAATTAAATGATGTAATACATGGTAGCATTCAGAACTGAATTTTTGAATATGTTATTCTGGTTTTAATTTGGACTAATTTTTGTTTTCATTAAGAACTGATGATACCTACAGTCCAATGAACTTAAAATTCAAAGGAATATTTTATTTTGCAATTGAAAAAGATGCTTAAAATTTTTGGATTGCTTTTAATTTCCTTTTTTCTTAATAGGTATCCTCTTAAGAATCAATAAATAGTTGTTGAATTAATGAATGTTTGGTTTCAGTCAAATTTAAAATGTATGAACTCAGAAAATGAAATGAAGTGTGTTTATAGAGAATATTTTCTCCCTTCTAGTTTCCCCAGTAAGTATAGGTTCTGGTCAATGATTGCCCTGTGTACCTGATTTGTACTTGTTTATGGTACTCAGAATGCTAAATATAATTGAAAATAATTTCTGTGACTAGAATCAGCATCCAAGAAACCCAAGTGGGATGATTTCAAAAAGAAGAAGAAAGAACTGAAGCAAAGCAGACAACTTAGTGGTAGAACCAACTATGACATTGTTGTTCGCGCAAAGCAGATTTGGGAGATCTTAAGAAGGTACTGCTACTTAATGACACCTTTATTAGTCCCTTTGAGATGATAGAAGGGTAATAGTGTACCTTTTAAACAGTGAGATGTCCTAAAATAAATGACATAGCACTTGGATTATTTAGGGACTACTCATAACACTCCAGTAGAGGACGTCTCCTTGTTACAGAAATGTGTGGAATGCAAATGATGGCGTCAGATATGTTTATGAAAATGTATGAGAGTTAAATGGATTAGACACCCTCCTGAAGGATTTCTGAGAAAACGAAGGACAATTTCTTATCAGCTAGGTTTTGAGATACTTAAGTATTCAGTGTCTTGGACTTCTTTTATTATTTTCTTTAGTTTAAAGTTCTGGCTGTTAAGATTTGGATTGATGCATGAAATTATACCTTGTGAGATGAGTTTCTGCCTTTGAGAAAATTACTTTTCTCTGGCTGCTCTGGAATAGTAATTTTAATGTTAAAGTTTTGCTGCCTTCAAAAAGGAAATCATACTGAACTGGGTGAACATAATACTGAAATGACTTTTAGTTTTGCATGTTTAAAATAATGTCTTTACTTAAGCCACATTTCCTCTCTCTTTTATTCTCATTTATAGAAAAGACTGTGACAAAGAAAAAAGAATGAAGTTGATGAGTGATTTGCAAAAGTTGATTCAAGGAAAAATTAAAACAGTAAGTAGGGCATATTTATAGTTGCAGTGTTAACCATTGAAATGAACTTAACTCTCAGTATAGTGTAGCTGACCATTATCTAGAAGAATTTATTATTTCAGTAATATGTGTTAGAATGTCTTGCTTTGAGTCCCTATACTTTAATATGTTCTAAATTGTGTGTGTCTGTGATGCAGACATGACTACTCCTTTCTTGTCTTCCATGGTTTTATAGACTACAAAGATCTTTAAATATAATAGATTTGGGAGTTGTAAAGTAATTTTCATTGTTCCTCTTTAATTGTGTTTTATAATAAGCTTGTGTCGGCTCATGCATTTGAATAAATACTTAGTGACTATTCACTTGTAAGACAACAGACGCAGTAACTGTTTTGAGAACTCTGGAGGGGCAGCCTTGGCCAAACTATACACAGAGGTCTATCCAGAGGCTGTACTGCAGTTTGAAGGAATGTCTTAAAATACCAAGTTCCCAGCTGCTTTCTTAAAAATCCAGCAAAATCTTTTTAGAAGAGAACTGCTCAGCTCTAGCAGTTTATCCTCAGTTTATAAATAGTTTATAGTCAGGATCCTTTCCCAGTTACCCTTAGATTGTTACTACATGCCATGGACTTGGTGTTCAAATCCTCACTCTCCTGCTTAATGTATGTGTGCTTTTGGACAGTGACAACCTATTTATTATTTACTGTTTGCTAAGAATTATCCTAACCAGTGCATATGTTATCTCTTTTTCCTTAAGGTCATTATCCCTATTAGACATTTCATACATCTGGGACTCAGACAAGTTAAGTTTCATCTCTAGGGTCATAAGGATAGCAAGTCCTAAACTCCTCGTAAACTTAACTTTTTCTCTAAAGTGGGAATAACAACAGCCCACTTTTAAGGTTGCTCTGAGGTCTAAATAAGAAAAACTTCCTTAAAGCACGTTTATTGGTTATAGTAAGTAATCAACATATGCACAAAAACAGCCTTTAAAAGCATTTTTTTTAGTTTTATCAGAAATGTCTATATATATTTCCCTTACGGAAATCCTTCTGAAATCCATGGACTTGGGAGGTTTGTCTTCATTTTCTAATTTGTTGGAATTAAAAAAACTTTAAAGCAGACTAAGCAACAAATAATAAGCATTATTAAATTAGGCTGGTACTGTAGCATAGTAAATAAGAATTTTGCATGGCTGATTATTTGTGGTTATTGCCATAGAAAATTGATCAACATTCCATTCAGTAGTTGTGGGGAGAATCAGATTTGAAATATAACAAATTTCTAGGAAACATAACTGGAAATATGTTTGGGGATCATAGTGAGAAATGGGGGGATTAACTTAAAATTACCAATGTGTGTATAGATATTTTTATTTATGTAGCAAGACTCGTAGATCTAATTTGTATCTACACATTTGGTTGCCAAAGCCAAAAATTCTTTAGTCATTTATATTTTAAAAATCATATAATAGAATTTTTGAATTGGAAAATTCCCTTTGTAGGGAAACTCAGAGAAATGAGAAATACAGCATGCATAACCATTGGATAGGTTTGGTGTGATGTGGTTTGGTTTTCATTCCCTTTCATGATAGGAATCTTGCAAAATGATTAAACCTGTCCCGTCTCATGCCATATTGTAGGCAGCTAAACCAAAGAACGCCATTTTGTACAGTTAGAACAAATATTTCTACTACTTAACTTAGATTTAATTTTTCCATGAAGACCTTACCTTTTTTCTAACAGGGAATTCTAAAGGCAGTAGCAATAAAACAAATACTGTGATAGAAACCTAAATCTTCAGAGATTTAGTCTGAAGGCCCAAGCTATCTTTCTTACAGATTGCATTTGCACATGATTCAACTCGTGTGATCCAGTGCTACATTCAGTATGGCAATGAAGAACAGAGAAAACAGGCTTTTGAAGAACTGCGAGGTATTTCTTATATATTGAAGATTCATTGTAATCATTTTTAATTAGATACTTGTTTTCTCTTGAAATACCCAAGACTGTCCTGAAAAATAATTCTGTCATGGGAAAGCAGTATGTCCTCTGCAGGACCTTTTATTTTTATTTCTTCTTTGCCTGGGACAAATAGAGAATTATTTGTGTACTCAGGACTGTGCATTTATTTAGTTCTTTCCTCTGTTTCTGAGGAATCATTGTAATCTATTTTGTTTTTCAGATGATTTGGTTGAATTAAGTAAAGCTAAATATTCCAGAAATATTGTTAAGAAATTTCTCATGTACGGGTGAGTTGTTGTAAAAAATACTTTTTTATTAGTTTTTAAAGGTGTGGATACTGATTGTGTGCACATGTTATTTAGAATCTGTGATTGTAATAATCGCCCTCAGCAGATGTTTGTGATGTTTTCAAGGAGTATGGTCTTAAAAACAATGACTGAAATAAGTGAAAACAATGGTACTGCATTCACCATTCTTATATCTTAAGAAGAAAAGTAAAATAATTAACTTGTAATCGTTACCTGTATTTAGAGGGTAGAGGGTTGGGAGGGGCAGGTGAGTAGACTCAGAGGCAGCAGAGTCAGTGAGTCAGGAGGTGTCGAGATGGATTTCCTAAATAAGGTGGAATTGATACTTGTCTTGATTTCTCTTTTTGAGTATAATAATGCCAAAATATGCTAAACAACAACAAAAATGTACAGTTGACAAAATTTTTAAAAACGATTCCTAACTATAATTATCAGCTGCTTGATTATTTTAGGATGTAATATAGTTATGATTAAGTCCTGTTTTAAAAGAGCATCTTTAGAATATGCTCAAGCTGAACAGTTTAATATGGAAACTGACATTTATGCATGCTGGTCACAATTCTCAGTATATCTTAACTCCTCTAATTGTCACATCAACTTTATTCTGTTTTCTGAATGAAGACGCTGGGCCCAACAAGGTTGAGTAACTTGCTCAGGGTCTTTTAGCTGGTAAGCAGAGCCAGGTCTCAAACCCAGGCAGGCTTGCCTCTGAGTAACTTGGAAAGCTTGAGGTAAAAACACAAGGCAGCTTGATTTTTCTTGCCATAAGCATTTCTCTGTACGAGGACCCTCCCTGCCCAATGACGAGTTGGCTTCAGGAGTTTCGTTGGTGTAATGTTACTTTCTGTTGCCACCCAGCTTTCTCCTTGTAACACTTACCTTTTCTCATGATCACGTTGGGTTTAGGAGTAAACCACAGATTGCAGACATAATAAGGAGTTTTAAAGGCCATGTAAGGAAAATGCTCCGGCACACAGAAGCATCAGCCATCGTGGAGTACGCGTACAATGACAAGGCCATTTTGGAGCAGAGGAACATGTTGGCAGAGGAGCTCTATGGGAACACATTTCAGCTTTACAAGGTAGCATTGCAAGGCGTTTCCCAGCGCTTTTACCCTTCCTCTGCGCTCTTCTTTACCTTCTGTGCCATTTTTCAGGATGTGCTTTTTCTTTGGCTGGTCCCTTAAGAGACAGTCTTGCCCTTTTTCTCTTGGATTGTTTTGTGTCCGGTGTAGAGAGCAAGTAATTATACTTTCTCTTTTTCCCAGAGCACTAACCTTACATACTCTTTACTTGATCTAAACCAAAAGGCGGAGAAGCGATCACTTTACATACTCTTGAACTACTGTTAATCCCTCCCAAGTGCTCTGTAATGATTCAGTACTTCATTTCTATAGTCAGATAGACTGAGGTAGAAGATTCTTAACAGTTAGTAAAGAAGCTTTGTAACCACCCCCTAACCAGCTCTGGCTGAAGTGCATCGAGCTCCCTGTTGCTGCCTCTTCTGTGTTTCTTCATGTGTGTGGATTGCCCTTACCCAGTTTGTATAGAGAGAAAGGAGTGGAGAGAGACCCAACTTTGGATGAAGTCCAGGGATTGAACTGAAAAGGGCCAGTAATAGGACTAGGACAGTTAAAGAATCTATTTCAGACCTTGGGACCCAAATGCCCACACTAATCTCCAGAGATAGATATTTATTCCTAGGTTGCCTCCACTAGTCAGGTTCAGTTTCTGGGTTGAATTTAGTGCCCTATTTCTTTTTTAACAGTCACTCTAGTAATGTGCAGATAGTTACAAGTCATATGGTGGCAAGGATTTAGGAACTATCATATTTTGCTGTTTATAATGCTCACTTTTTTGCCCAAATTTGTAGGGGAAAAATAAGAATAGCATTATGCATGAGTAGTATAAGAATTCCCTATCTGTATAAATGTTTTTAATTCTTTTATTTATCCTGAGTTAAAAGTGTAACTCTAGAAATCAATAATGATATCTGTATGCAAAATAATACCCTGGAATATAATAATCATTTTTTTAATATAAAAAATACTTTATACTTAAAATTTCTTATACCTTATATCTGTTCTTGTGTTTTGTAATTATTTGTTACATTAAATTTCTTTTACCATGTTAAAAAGTAAATGCTAAAATTCCTTTATAATATAAAAAACAAGTACCTAAATATAAACACATGAACATTTTAATTAAAATAAAATGAAAGATTTTTTTTTTTCCCCTGAAAGTTTGGACCAAAAACATGGGTGTGTATTATCCACAGGAGTGCATGATACACAACAAAATACAGTGTTTGATCTTGTGATTAAGCATGTGCTATGTGTTTGACAAGTACCTGTTGGCTGGTTGAGTTGGTTGTTTGTTTAGCCTGGCTCTTTAAATTGGTAGGCGTATAGACTGAAGATCAGATAATTGAGACTTGTTTCATTAATGTATCTACAACAGGACTTTGTTATACGAGGGCCGTCTGGAAAATACCCAGCCAGGTAATGTGAAAAATAGAGGCATTTATGTTAGTATTTTTCCCAGGCAACCCTTGTATGTATGAGGTCTGATAAGTAAGTTTGTGAACTCATCCAAGAAGTGCTACATACCTCATTGTTAAATATAACCATAGTCACCTTCAAAGTACTCCCCTTGGGAAGCTGTGCACTGATGCCAGCACCTAGTCCACCCTTCAAAGCAATTTTGGAACTCTGTTTCTGGAATGGCTGTCAGAGTTGTAATCGTATTACCTTGATGACCTGAATGTCTTCCTTTCAATATTTCCTTTATCTTCAGGTAAAGAAAAAAGTCATTGGGGGCCAGATCAGGTGAGTAGGGAGGGTGTTCCAATACAGTTATTTGTGTATTGGTTCATTGTGGTGATGCAAGAGCCATGAGTTACTGGTGAAAAGCTCAGGTCATTTTCGTCTAACTTTTTCACGCAGCCTTTTCAGCACTTTCAGATAGTAAACTTGGTTGACTGTCCAGTTGGTACAGATTCATAATGAACAATCCCTCTGATACCAAAAAAGGTTAGCAGCATCATTTTGACTCTTGATTTGGACTGACAGAACATTTTTGGTCGTGGAGAATTGGCTGACTTCCATTGTGCACTTTGACGCTTTGTTTCAGGGTCGTGTTGGTGCACCCATGTTTCATCACCAATGATAACACAGCCCTCAATATCATCTTGCCTCTCCAAACGGTCTTAGCAAGTTTAGACTTAACTCTGCTTTTTGTTCATTAGTGAGCTCCTTTAGGACCATTTTTGCACACACTGTTCTCATGGCCAAGATTTTCAGTTAAAATTTTTTCTGATTCCCTGTTGATGTTTACTTGGTCTTCTATGCTTCTCAGAGAAAGCTGATGACTTTGACGCCTATTTTGATGAGTTTTTACAGCGTTTTCGTCATTTCTGCTTGTTACTGGCTGCCCTGACCTCTCTTCATCAGTGATGCTTTCTCTCCCCTCAGAAAAACATTTAATCCATTTGTACACTGTCATTTTTTTCATCATTGCCATTATCCCCATAAACTTGAACTAACACGTCCCTGATTTCACTTCCACTCTTGCCAAGTTTAACAAGAAATTTAATGTTTGTTTGTTGCTCTAATTCAAGCGCCGACATTCTTGCTATGGCACACAAAAACATGCAACAATAACGAATGCCAGTCAGCAAAACACCACCACATGTTGACGTAAACACAGCTGTGAGACACAGGTATACCAAGGTTATGAAACCTTACTGAGGTGTTTGTACAGTGCTGCCAACATAAGTGCACGGTGGCAAATTCGTGAACTTAATTGTCAGACCTCATATATGGGAAATCTGAAATCTATTATTTTAAATGACTATAATTGATTTTCTTTGTTATGAAGTTGAAGAAACTAAGTTAAATTTACAGGATTTTGATTTTTCTTCTGTTGCAGTCAGCAGATCACCCAACTCTGCACAAAGTATTAGAGGTACAGCCAGAAAAACTAGAGCTTATCATGGAGGAAATGAAACAGATTCTAACACCAATGGCCCAAAAGTAAGAAAGCCGTTTTGTTTTTTTCTTAACAAATGGCATTTGAAGGGGGAAAGATTTGTATAACCCTGGCATAGAAAAGATGGATAGTTTCCAAATGTAGTCTATTATTTAGGTTAAATTCTAAGACTTAGAAATCCAAGAGTGTGACCTTCTTGGCATTTTTACCAGAGTGGAGTGGTTAAGGCATAACCTCAGACCAGGTAGCCTGTGTGTGTGTCCTGGTGACCCCTCAGTTACCTCGGGCAACTTAACCTCTCTGTGTCTCAGTTTCCATGTCTCTAAAATTAGGATGATAACAGTATAGATTTCATAGAGTTTTATGAAGATGAAATGGATTAATATTTCCAGAACACTCAGAACAATGCTTTGCCTGTAAAGGCAACATGTTTTTCCCATCTACTTAGACATTCGCTGTGAACTTGAAGTCTTTGGTGCCTGATCCTCAGCCTCTACTGTGTATGGGAATTCACCAAGTGTCACACTAGAAAGCTTATGTCATTTAGGTGTTATAGTTTCTGACACTGTTTTGATCTTGCTAGCGTTATTTTATGAAACTGATACATTGTAAAGTCTGCTTGACAAAAAGAAAATAGCTGTAAAAATTAGATCCTTACAGAGATTTCTAATCATGTGTTCATTGTTGAGTAAAAAATATAAATGTCCTTATTTAAGAGAGTACAGTGTATTTTGACTAATAATTTCATCTTTGCTAATGAAGTACTAGAAATTTGTACTCTGGTTTTGGTTGTAGATGGCAGTAAATATTTTTATACGGAGTTTTGTTTTGTTTTACTCTTAATATTGCTAAAAGATAAGATAATGACAAATTACATTTGTTAAAACCATTTTACTTGTAATTATTTTAGGACAACCAAAGTTATTACTGTAGCACCAGATCTGACACATTCTCTTTTCCTTTTTATCTGTTTTCAGGGAAGCTGTGATTAAGCACTCACTGGTGCATAAAGTATTCTTGGACTTTTTTACCTGTGCACCCCCAAAGCTAAGATCAGTAAGTTCTTAGTTTTAGTTTTTAAACCAAAACAGAAGAAGAGCCGTTTTAAAATGTGAAACACTGCTTTGATGTACTTTGTCATTTGGAAACTTTAGAGTTGTTTCCTTATTTAGAGAAGAGAATGCACTAAACTTCCTTTGAGTAAGTCTGCTAATTGCATTTATATTTTTTTTCAGAAGGCAGGAGAATTGACCATAGTTTTGTCAACTCCATTGAGTTTTTTTCTTTTTTTAAATTTTATTTATAACCAGAGAATACCTTCTAAGCTAACCTAATCTGAAAATTAACTACCAATTAGAGGGTGATTCATTTAGGTAGTTTGAAATTCACCTGTGCTGGTGTTTATAGAAAAATTGTGTTGGTGTTAAAAGGTTAGGGGAGGAAACTTACATAAAACTAAATGGACTGTGAAAAATTGGACTATACATGATAGAAGCAAAAGGAACAGACTGAAGGTTAACTGCACTGCCCTTCAAGTCAGTGATGGAAATACCAATGAGAACTCATTGTTTTTAGCTCATTGCTTGCCACATCATACAGTGAACTCATCGTCTGTTTGTCCTCATTCTTGTATCAGGGATAATTAAAATATGATACTGACTTCTTAAGAAATTTGCCAGACTACACATTTGTAGGAATTTTGACCCTCTCCAAATGGATGTACAAAATAATTTCCCATAAATAGCCACCCACCTAAGCTTGTGGTTCAGTGACTATAGCAGCTGCCACTTCTCTTGGAGGAAATTCTCTCCCTTTCCTGCAGAGCACAGTATCTCACAGTTTTGGATTTACTGAAGCAAGACTGTATTTTCAGAACTGAGTAAACGATCATTTAAATGTATATTCAGGGGTGGAAAGTTTTCTTTTTACCATTGTGTTTTAGTAATAACCAAATATTGGGAACCTAATGTGAATATAAAGTAATGAGACAAATCTTTTTTGGCCTTAGGGGCATGTTCAAAAGACAGACTTACCTTTGAGGAGAGTGGGAGCATAATTGGAATGTGTATATAACTAACTGGATAGCTTTGAAGAGATTCATATGCAAGCTGAAAGCTCTGTTGTTATGATGCATCCTAGGAAAAGTTTGTAAGATAGTTAAGGGTGAAATTGCTTGTTCCTTTTTTATGAAAATAGACACCCACCTTTCTCTCTTCTAACAGGATACCTTGTACTTATTTCTTTATTTAGTATAAAATTTAAAATTAGGAATGCACTAAAATGTGACCCTGTAGCTGTTAGCTGCCAGAGCTCATTTACATCTATATGCTAGACTTAAAAATACAATTTAGAAACTATATGCATTAAAAATGAAGAATAAAGATTCTTCACTTGAAAAATAAGCTAACCTATCTTGTAAGAAATTAATGATTGAGTTTTTACTAAAGGGTCACTGATGTTGAGGGCCTAATCTAATATATTAATTTTTCTTAGGGAAATGTTATATAAATGTTTTGTGGTGAATTATTAATATGCTTTCTGGAGGTAATATAGTGATAAACTAAAAAAGAGAAACTTTTTCAGCTAAAATTAGTATTTTGATTCTCTGCTCATTTATACATGTTTCTTTTAGGGAAGAGCTTTTTTTTTTTTTTTAATCTGGCTTTTCTATTAAATTCTCACTGTATCCACCTCCTAGCCCTATTTTCCTTGGAAAGTCATTTAGGATATATATGTACATACTTGGTAAAGTAGAACTGTTATAAAGTAGGTAGGTATTTTGATAGAAATTGCTTGTCAGCAGCATTTGCTACTCTTGGTGGAGAAGAATGTTTTCTAGAAAGATGTGTGTCTCTGTACTTCTCTACAAAATGAACAATTAAATTGTTTGCTATCTGAACTCTTTTTCATTCTCTGTGCACAACTCCTGTGCAGTAGACAGATTTGTTTTGTTAAGGCAGAAAGAGAGAATAAACCAAAGCCTCGATGTTATTTGTTTCCCAGGAAATGATCGAAGCCATCCGTGAAGCCGTGGTGTACCTGGCACACACGCATGATGGAGCCCGAGTGGCCATGCACTGCCTGTGGCATGGCACTCCCAAGGTAAGTGTGTTAGGGCTTGCCTTGCCTTAGACTTTCTGTCTCCTTTGGTCTTAGTCCTTTTATGCATAAATTACTTTATCTTTGCAAAGTCCTGAGCCTCACGGGAATTGGCTCTTTGGGCCTAGTGTTTTCTTCTCTGCTGGAGTTTTCATTAAAGTATGAAAACCTTGAGTTTGCATTGTTTGGTGAGGGACCTGTCAAGCAAATTAACCCAGTATTTATGTTAGGTTTCCGTCAGGCTATTTGATACCTCATTTAATGATCTTAATATGGGAGGGAGAGAAGGGAGGAAATGATGAACAGTTACACATTTATTTGCTCACGTGAGTGTTGAGTACTTTGAGGAAAAAGGTAAAAGTCCATATTAATTGCAGAAGTTTAATAGAAATGATCTCATTTTTTTGATCAGTATAATTCTGTCTTTAAAAGACAGTTGTACTTTGTTCACTTTTTAAGTTTATACAAATTTAATTTTGATTCACAAATATATGTTAAATGTGGTCTGTAAGCTAGACTCATGCATTTGAACACAGTTCAGACATTGGAAGAGGAATCTCTTAAGTTCTCACTGTAAAAGGAGGTAGTTTCACTAAATTTGCCTTGCAGCTAACAGTTGTATGGTTCCATATTTACATCTCAATGGATTATCACATACAAATCTAAGATTATAGTAGTTCTGAAAGGGCTTCTTAGAGTATATTGCAATTTTTTCCTGTTCTGGCTGCATAACTAAATTCACTAATGGAAAGTATGCCACTCAAGTGTCAACATAATGTTATATAAAACTTTTTTTCTTTTTATTGTTAGGTTTATTGGGCTGACATTGATTAGTAAAAATTACATGTGTTCCTATATAAGGTTTTGACTGTGAAATACCTTTAATCTGTAATTTCAAGTTAATTGAGACCATTTTTTTAAGGACAGGAAAGTGATTGTGAAAACAATGAAGACTTACGTTGAAAAGGTGGCTAATGTAAGTACAGAAAACTGCGTATTTCTTCCAACTGTTTTATAACAAAATGGCATCACATATTCAGAAAATTTGGAAAATTACCAGGAAGAAAATTATTCGTTGGTATATTATAATCTTTTTTATGATATGCATGTGTACTTTTATATTATTAAATTTATAAAAAATGAAATTTCTTCTTTTTTTCTTTAACATTGTTTTGTGACAGTGTTCTATTTTTATTAGATATTTTTTAAATACCTGCTATTTACTAGTTTATTTAATGAATTTACCTAATCATATTATTCAACATGGAAATGACTTCCTAGAATAAATTTGCAATGTGGTTGAAGAAAATTCTAGTTAAGTTTTATAGTTCTTTGGAACCCTTTGGAGATGTAACAGACTTCTAAATGAAAATAGAGAATATTTTTTGAATATTTCTAGGTATTTAAATACTAGATAGTTTTCAGTATTATTTCTAGAATATATGTAGTAGTAGAGCTTTTTTAATTTTTGAGTTATTTTGTATGTTATGTTTTATAGCTTCTCATTTACTGGGGAACTAAAATTAGTGATATTAACAACTTTTTTCTGTAAAAAATCTAAAGAGAAGTATTACCATCTGGTGAATACTTAATATAGTTAATATGAATTCATACCCAGATGAATTGCTGCTATGTAATTGCATACATAACCTGTTGTCTTCTATGGGGTTAAAGAGGAAGATGAGAGTATAAAACCACTTAGAAGGTAACTAACTTTTTTGTAACACAATGATTTAATTTTTTTATTTTGGCGGGGGGGGGGTGGGGGGGTAGCTCCCTGGCTGGGAATACACAATGAAATAAAAGGTTGTCTAGTGAGTTGCTTACAGAGTTTAAGAATATTTTATGATTCATCACTCATCACTAAATCTTTTTGTATAATATTTTAATTTGAATATACTAGCAAAAGACATTTTTAAGTATTAAACTTAGATTGCTTTAATTTTATAGTTACAACAGCAATTATTTTGAAACCCTAATTTCTGCAAGGCATTATGATGGTAACAAGAAATTAACAATGCAGTATCTTTTTCTCAAAGCATTGTGTCTAAAAGGGGGATAAATTAATACAATCAATGGATTTGATTTATGTGAGTTACTTAGAAGTGTTTAATTTTCAAATACTGGGGGTTTCTTGGCATACTCTGTTATTTCAATCCTTTTTACTTGTAAAGACTTACTTTATGGCCCAACATATGGTCTATATTTTTATCTTGTAAAGAATGTTTTGTGGAGTTGTTGGGTGTGCTACCCTATAAATGTCAATTAGATCAAGGTGGTTGATACTGTTGTTCAGATCATCAATGTTTTCATTTATTTGTCATTGTCTAGTTTTATTAAAACCTTCAACTACAATTGTAGACTTTTCTATTTCTCACTTAAATTCTGTTCCAGCTTCTTTTCTGTTCACCCAGAGATGTTTTGTGTTTGGTCATGCTTCTGTGTGTGGGTCTTAAAAAATCGGAAAGCAGTGATTGTGTTATATATGCACATTGTTCTCTACTTCGTTTCTTTCACTCATTCATCACATTTCAGTATACATATATACATCTTTCTGTCTCACTTTTTAAAATGACTTTATAGTATTTTACTGTATGACTTCTATAATTTATTTAACCAGTCCCTACTATTGGACACTTGGGTAGTTTATAGTTTTTAGTTATTTCAAATACTGCCCCCAGTGCATAATATCCTTTGTGCGTATATGGAACCATGTTTGAAGATAAATCCAGAACTGTTAGATCAGAAGGTACATGCATTTTAAGTTTTTGTGGATGTTGTCAGTTGCCCTTCAAAGGAGATTACATTTTCACCAGTGACATAAAAGTGTGCCTGCTTTTCCCCAAACCTTTGCCAAGTTAGTATATTCTCAAGGGTTTTCACTCCTGTGTGTAGGATATATGGATAATAGTATTTCATTATTGTAATTATTGTCCCTAATTAAGGAGCATTATGTCATGTGTTTAAAGCCATTTGTGCTTGTCCTTTTCTGTGAGTTGACTTGTGTTCTTTGTCTGTTTTTAGTAGATTGTTGGTCTTTATATAGTAAAGATGTTAGAGCTTTGTTATTTTTCTCCAGTTTGTTTCTAATTGGAACATTATCACCTATTGTATTCATTAGACCTGGCTCTGACTGAAAGTTATCAAAAGTCAAATTGACCCCTCAAAGTAAAAAAGAAAATATTTATATTAATATCTAGGCTAAAAAACAATGTGCCACAAACTTTGAAAACATATTTTTCTTTCTTTTTTCTTCTTCTTTTTTTTTTTTAACAACATAAAGTAGTTCTTTAACTGCAACAATACTAACATTGCAGATTAAATCTGTCATTTCAAGGAGACCGTTGTGAAAGTCACAGTGTCGATTTGTATAATCTCTTGCTGTTATACATTTTAAAAGCAATTATTTTTATCTTATTCTTGTGTTCAGTACATAAGTATATTGTTCCAGTTTATTTTTTAGCATTTCTACTCTAATTATATAAGGTTATGTTAAAGAAATTGGACAGTATACGAAAGAAAATGAAAAATCATTTGTAATCCTTCAGCCCAGAAATGACTGTTACATAAGTGTTCTCGAGGATTTTCTGTGTTACGTATATTTTGTATATATGCGTATAATTGTATCTGAGTTTATATATATATATATTTGCGATTGGAATTATATATATATTTTTACATGTATATTCTTGGAGTTTTTTAATCTATTGAACTTTTTTTTTAAGTAGCTATTCATTAACAGGATACTTATTTTTGAAAGGTGTTATATCCTGGTTAGTTAAAAATAAATGTGTCTTAGCTATTTGATATTGAAGAATGTGCTTTTCTATTTATGTTTTTTTAAATCAACCTAGAATATAATTAACTAGGTCCTGATAAAAAGGAAGTTCTTTGAACAGCTTTTATCCCTCTTGTTTATATTACGTTTGGCAAAGTTGTCAGGTTGGTGACCTTTGTGAAGTGACTCCATGGCCTTGGGTGGAATAAACAGGAGAAACTGTGCATTCTTTTAACCTTTCCTGGCTTCCAATTCTTACAGGGCCAATACTCCCATTTGGTTTTACTGGCGGCATTTGATTGTATTGATGATACTAAGCTTGTGAAGCAGATAATCATATCAGTAAGTATTTTTGATGGTCAGGAATTTTAATTAAAATGATATAGCATTTGTGGATTTGTAAATTTTGTTTCACACACATATATGTAAAGACTTCCATGTGCTCTTTGACAATATTTTGTTCTTTATTAGTTGCCTCAGTTAAGTCTCTTTGGGGGATTTGCTTTATTTCTGTATATGCCATAATTTTACAACTTTATTACTAAGTAATATTGTTTTAAACATGTAAAAGAATGGTTAAATTAGGGTGACATACGTTTTAGACCGTATGACATACTAAATGAGAAGTTAGCAATGCAGTGCTTAGGTCTGATCAGGAATTTGTTCACATAGTAATTTTTCAGTTATTCAGGAACTCATATCCAGGCAGAGGACATTCATCACCTTTCTCTCTCTCCCTTTGGAGAAAGTGGCTCCGCACAGTTATCCACCTTTGCAATACAACTGTCCTGCATTGAGCTAGGGAAGAAAAACTGATAAAACTCACTCAATTGTGATACTTTTTAGAGCTTTCACGGAAGCTTTTGTAGTGTCAGATTAAAAATTACTACTAAAATTAAAATAGTAGCTTTTTCACATCTTAGCAATTCTTCTAGCCTAGTATAATGACCATAAGGTGATAGTAATTGAATATAGTTGATTTAACCCTAAATTTGCCTTCAGAAAAATTGAGCTATCCTATTGAAAAAACTACTCCGAGGTAAAAATAGCATTGTGAAATAATATTTTTATTATGGAGTGATTAACTTGTGGATTAGTGACCTTCTCTCTCTTTCCTTTATTTCTAGTATGCACATAATGTTGGGTATATAAGGAGGTTGCAGGGGCAGGAATAAGAACTTGCAGCATTGCTTGCAGTTGACAAAACTTGGAAACATTTAAAAAACCACGTAATCTGTATAGACATACGTTATTCATCCGAAAATGCCACAGACCTCGTTTGATATGTGTTGCTGGGCCCTTGCAGAAACCGTAGTGACAGAAGTTGCTTTCACACCATCTGCTGGGAGAAGCCAGTGGACATTCAGAAAGGGACTTAACCTGTTGGATGTGGGGGTGCTGCAGCCTCTTTCTGTGGTTTGTCAGGACCAGTAGAGCTTGGTGTCAGCGAAATGAGTATCAACTAGTACAGGGGAAGGTTTTTTTTTTTCTCAAGAGGCCAGCTGTAGATGCCAATGGATGTGAGCTTCTCATGCCCTTGCTGTCATTTTCCGGCTTTCCCCTTGACTATTTTAAGATTGTGATGACTTTCTTTGGAATAAGATTGTGGGAAGAAAGAAGTTGGCAAGACTTTCGTGTCACAAACTGAGAATTTTGACATGTTCCTTGTGACTTTATTACCCTTTTGACTCCAATCAATAATGATTGTTTTTCATTCTGGTGACAGAGATGTGAGGCCATAGATTGGCTAATGAATAAAGTTGTTTCATGAAAATGGAAACAGGCTGAGCTATTGAAAGTTTGCTTTTGTTTAATATTTTCAGGACAAATGAAATTTGCATAACTGTTCCAAATGGATTTCAAAAGAAACCAAATTTACTTTAGGATTTGCTGCAGTTGTCTGTGAGACTGATTTTTTTTTTTCCAAAGATTTATCCCATGTAAAGTTGTTGTTTTAAACAGTTTTAATTCCTTGTGCTTATCAGTTTGATTCCCACCACTCCTCACCCCCACATTCCTAATGACTTTCTCATACTTAGGGCAACTTTCCCTGAGAATAGCCTGATTCTTGCCTCTGGCTGACAAATGCTCAACAGGTTCTGTGTGTCATTAAACTATGTAGCTAGTGATAACATTTTGGAATGCTAATTGCTCTTGCATTTTCCCTGCCCAGCCACCAGAAAACCTGTTGCAGGGCTTTTTAAAAATACCCAGGAAAGCTTAGTTTTGCTAAGAATTCTGTTCAGGGCACCCAGGCTCCCTTAAGTGTCAGGTGGAAATCACAGCCTGGTCCGTGGAGCCCTCACCTTTCTAAATGAGTGCCTGACGTTTCCTACCTTCCTTACTTTCCAAAACAAACATTCTTGCAAAATTGGATTCATTTCGCCCTGAATTGTTGATGCGATGCAGCTGCTTGACAGCATAGCATTGTGCTGCTAGAAAGGCAGTAACTATACTGGTTAGTTGCTCTCTGAGAGACTAAGTATTGACGGATACTTTAAAATATATGATCTTTAAAATATACAGAAAGGTATAAAGAAGAATACAGTAGACACCTAGCCTCCCACCATTTGATAAAGAAGTAAAACTTGACAAGTACAGTTAAAGTTCAAGTCCTTGTTTACCTGTCCCTGATTGCATATCCTACCCTGCCCATATGCACTGTGATGAATTTTGTCTTTATTATTCATATGCATTTCCTTATTCTTTTACCACATTTAGATGTGTGTAGATTCTGTGTAACTGATGTTTTCTCCTGCAACTTGATTTTCTTTTGGCATTATGTTTGTGATTCATCGTCAGGGGTCGGCAAGCCTTTTTAAAAGGGAGCCAGGTAGTATTTCAGGCTCTATGGGCCCTGTATGATCACTTGATTGCCTATTCTCAGTTTGTTTTGTTCTTTTGTTTTTTAACAACCCTTTAAAATGTAAAGACCATTCTTATCTTGTAGGATGTACAAAAACAGGCTGTACGCTGGATTTCACCCATGGGCCTTTGTCTGCCTACCTCTGTTCTAAATCATTTATTTTTCCGTGCCAAGTAGTGTTTTACTCTGAGTATACTGCAGTTTAGATGGTGTACAATTTTTAAAACTTTAAAAACTCCTTATTTTTTACTATTCCAAATAATTCTGTGAGCATTCTTGTATGTCTTCTTGTTTCTCTAAGGCATTTACTTAGCAGAATCGCTGGGTTGCCAAATATGCCGCACATATGTTTATATAGAGTCACGTGTCCGTCCCACCCAGCCACTACAAAACCTGTTGCATTATGCAGTACTTTTAAAAATAGCCAAGAAAGCTTGGGGTTGCTAAGTATTCTGTTCAGAGTAGCTGGATTTCCTGAAATGTCAGGTTGAAATTAGCCTGATAAGCTCTCCTCCTTTTCTTTTAAGACCAAGCTCCGGTTCAGTCTCCAGATAGCGCACTCTGATCTCCCAGCCAGACGTGGGCTTCCTGCCAGGCCTGTTCTCTCTATCCTCTCAAGCCCTGTAATTTGTCTTTGCCATCCATTCATTTAATGGTTAAGCATGATCTGACCTAGGCCTCGCGAACTCAGAAATGTTCATTGACTAGGCTGGTAAATGAGTTGAGGCAGGCCAGGTGTCGGGGGTGGGCTTTGGGGACAGGAGTGAGCACATGCCCTGTCCAGGGTGGTGGCCTCCAGCTTCTAGGAAGTGAGCTCCATGGTGATAGATCTGACTTTTTTCTTTTTAACTGTGGTAAGATACACATAACATAAAATTTCACCATCTTAACCATTTTTATAAATACATTTTTAGGTTTAGTAGTATTAAGTATGTTCACATTGTTGTGCAAACAATCTCCAGAACTTTTTCATCTTGCAAAATTGAAACTATATACATTAAATTACATTTTCTGATTTTTTGAGTGCAGTCAAAAAGGTAGACTTTGGGATAAAATTCATTGTGTTTTTTAAACAAAACACTTGAAGAGTATGCGTGTACCACCTAGAAATGATCTAACATTCCTTCTGCTTTTCTGTTATTATCCATTATATACTTCTCTTATTTTTTTTAATTTTATTTTATTAAGTTTCTCTTGCCTCTTCCACTAGATTTTAGCTCTTTAAGGTGAGGGTCAGTCTGCATTTCTTTTTGTCCCCACACACAGCCTGCCATAGAGGTGTCTGTGCCATAGGCTCTGTTCTCAGGAATGTGTGTTACTTTGTGCATTTCTTTCCTCCACTGAAAATGCTACTTCCAGTTATACCCTTCATTTTGACCTTTACCTTTCCTTTTATAAGAGGGTTGGCAAAATAAGAGCGCCAAGGATTGTGATAAGGGTCCAACACAAGGAAGTCAGAACTGGCCAGGGAGGCCTTTTTTCTTCTCACAGTTCACTTCGTCTGTTCCCATGCCTGCTTTAGAGTAAAGCATTAGAAGAAGAAATGGCAACAAAAGGACCTTGTTCTGATTTTCTCTTAAGTTAATTCTTGAAAGAGGGTCAGTTAAGTCAAAAACTTTTAAAAGTCAAACATCATTGTTGGGGTTCTCTTTCTTTTGAAGGTGCCAAACTCATGACTCCCAGCTTTGTTAATCTCCGTAGTTAAGGATGCTATATATTGAGAGTTGTTTTTCAATATGAAAATAAAAATAATTATAGCAGTTTTTAGTTTCTCTGTGGGTTCCATTGTGAATTTTCTGATATGCTCCTAGTAATGGCCCACAAGCGAGACAGGTGTATTATTTCTTTTTATAGATAAGTGAATTGATGGGTAAAGAGGTTAAAAGATCTGCCAAAGGCTACACTGCTTCAACTAAAGATTGAATATAGCACAAAACCAGTTACACCATAGTTTCCTCTTACTTATTTCTATACGTTATTATACTTGTTCGTGTTCTCTTTAGAAAACTCTCCTCTTTGTGTGTAACCCATCTTAAAGAGAAATGAATTAGTACTCTGTAATATAGCAGCACTCATACTATTTTCTTTTTTTTTTTTTCCAAAGCTGTATGTCTTTGATGGTAGGAAAACTGGAATGAGAGTGAAATGGGGGAAAATTAAATGATACCACACTCGAAAGTAAGTTTAGATTCTGAATTCCTTAATTTTGTAAACTGAAAGGCAGTTAAGTTCAATGAATTTGGGGACGAGTCCTTGAGTAGTATTTGTGCACGGAATTAAGCTTCTCATGTTAAAGTGAAACCATTTCTGCACAAGTTATATGTGTTTTCCTAGTCCTAACGTGTGGAACCCACAGAGAAAGTAAGTGCATTGTTGCTGGCTTCATGCCGCCCTGTTTCCTCCTTACACCAAGGAAAAATTAAACAGCAGCCATTTATAGTCCCCCCCACTTTTTGTTGTTCCTTTGTTTTTGTTTTAAGCAACTCTTCTAAAGCTATTGCACCCTAGATTTTTAAGGACAGCAAAGTTGTGGCCTTTTTTAAAGTGATTGTAGAAATTGACCTAAGCTATGTATTCTCACTTTCTTTCACAGATTAAAGTGTCTGTCATCTTTTGAGTCAGTTAAACCTTAAATAGGAAAAGCCATAGTAAAGGTAGCCCATATTTGTTTCACTAAACACTTCATTATCCAAAGTGCGTATATTGAATCCACTTTGGGGCATGGTTACATTGAAAATACAGAAGAGCCCCCTCATCTGTAATATGTACAGTTTTTTCTATCTTCCCCTTTCCTACTGAAATTTTATGTTCATTTTCCTTGAATGGTTGAAGTCTATGTTCATTTTCAGGTGGTGGAATCCATTGCACTTATTCTTTGAAAACTCTTACATTGTATGGGAAAATCTTTTTATGTGACCTTAATCTTCTTCAGGAGCAGGAGAGCACAGTGGGATTTAGAGTCATGGTGATAGACGATCATGTCCTGAATGAGTGACCTTTTACTCATCTGTTGGAAGTCACTTTACTTCTTTAAACTTTGGGCTTCTTACCTATAAAATGAAAGTAACTGTAGTACCTTTATCATTGTGGTATGAAGAGTATTTAAGATGATGGACATACTGCTCTCAGCATAGGGTTTGGTTCCTAGTAAGCACTTAAGTGTTAGCTGCTGTTATTAACTAGAGGAAGCACAATATACTTTTGTGCAGAAAATGAGGGAAGCTTTGGATTTTAAAAAGAGAAATGTATATGAAATCTGGAGTTGCATTACCAACCTTGGGGTCATGAATTTTGCTGTATCATGATTTCACAGGTGATGACTGACTTAACTCCTAGCTTGGTTCCTTCCATTGAGATTACTGATCTCATTGTATTAAATAGGCACTTACGAGAATAGCAGATCTGAGTATATCATCTCATGGAGAATTCCTTTCCTTCAGAGTGACTGTATCTTTTCTTTGAGAGAAACTAGAGTTGGAATCAGGGGACCAGAGCCCTGCCACTGACACCCTACATCAGGAGTTTCCAACCTTCTGGCTTCCCTGGGCCACATTAGAAGAAGAATTGTCTTGGGTCACACATAAAATATACTAACACTAATGATGCTTTTAAGAAAGTTCATGAGGGGAGTTCCCTGATGGTGTAGTGGCTTAAGGCTTTGGTGCTGGCGCTGTCAGCGCTGCGGCCTGGGTTCGATTCCCAGTCAGGGAGCTATCCACATACCAAAAAGCCAAAAAAAAAAAAAAAAAAAGAAAGTTCATGAATTTATGTTGGACTGCATTCAAAGCGCTCTTGGGCTTCATGTGGCCTATGGGCCACAGGTTGAACAAGCTTGCTTTACACCCTTTGGCAAAGTCACCTCTCTTCTTCTGGGTCACTCTCCATGATCCTGGTGATGGCCCCAGTAGGTTCTGAAGAGTCTGGTGTTCCAGCGCACATGGCTTTGAATATCTGTTAGGCTTGTTTGCAAGAAATGGGAATGTTATAGGGGGAAAATCTGAAGATTTTTCTGTTGCATATTCTTTATTAAGAGTAAAGGAATTTTTAAACAGTGACTTTTCTGTCTTTGAAAATGTCAGCAAATGTACATAAGTGCTTAGTTGAAGTGGAGATGACATATTCATTGCCTTTGTTCCTTAAATTTACTAGGTTGGACAATTAATTTCACAGACTCATCCTAGAAGAAGTGCTACTGCAGACCTCTTTGCCTGAGTGTCGCTATGGTCACCTTTGAAGTTTATCCGTGGGAAGCTGTGCACCAACGCTAGCACCTAGTCCACCCTTCAAAGCAATTTTGGAACTCTTTCTGGAATGGCCATCTGAGCTGTTGTTGTACCCATAATCTTGGCAAGGGTATGGCACCTTACCAAGTTGTTTGTACAGTGCTGCCAACATAAGTGCATGGTGGCAAGTTCGCCAACTTAGTTGTCAGAATTTAGGCACAACAGCTCTGAATGGCCATTCCTAAACTGCTTCGAAGGGTGGACTAGGCGCTGGTGCATAGCTTCCCAAGGGGACTACTTCAAAGGTGACCTTAGTGATATTCAGCGATGAGGTATGTATCACTTTTTCTAGGATGAGTTCACAAAATTAATTGTCCGACCTCATATACAACTAGAAAGGGAAGTTACTGTTCTTGGGTAAATTGATAGAAGAATGTCAGATTGTAGTTATTTGTAACTGCTCTGTGGAGTCGTTCTGCATTTGTTTCCCTTTCCCTGGTTTTTGTTTGCAATGTGATACTTAAATAGCCTTCATTTACCATGAATAAGCAACCTCACTTTAAAAGCCTTTGTCCACTTTTTCTGTTTAGGAGAGTTCCTTTATCTTTCTTCACATACATCTCAGTGGGGGGAATTTTAATAAGAAGTTCTTCATCGATGCTGATGCTACATTTATATTCAGCTGCAAATTAACTGTTTCTGCTCAGTGACCCCAGCAAGCAGTGTCCCTTGTAATGGTGGCCTGAGAAATATTGGTTATACAGTGAACGAAGATAACTGCTTTAAATAGGTTCTTGAGCTTGGTCAGTTATATAAATGGATTTTTCAGTAATACTAGTCACTGTAGAGACTCATTTCTGTGTTCTGAGTATAAATTTCTTTGTGCTTTAATGAGCCTATTTCAGAACTAGCTCCACATTGTCCATTAAGTATGTTAGAGAATATAGTTAAGTGTGTAAATTCCAAGCATCCTTTAAGCATGTGGATTAATTTTCTGTTTCTATAATTTTTACAGGAAATTATTAGTTCCTTGCCTAACATAATAAATGACAGATATGGAAGGAAGGTCCTATTGTACCTACTAAGCCCCAGAGATCCTGCACATACAGTACGGGAAATCATTGAAGTTCTGCAGAAGGGAGATGGAAATGCACACAGGTAAGAACCAGTAGAGTGACTGGAGCCCTTTATCCTCCGCTCTGATTTATTAATTTTGAATAATGCATGCTTCCAGAAGTCTACTCAAGTATGCACACACCCTTGCATGCCCTCCCCCTCTCTAAAACTCAAAAGGTGAATTCTATTTTTAAGCTTGTAGTTGTTTTTATTTTGAAAAAATAAACAAAATAAAAGCATCATGCCAAAAGAATGCCTCTGAGCACCTGGCACATCATAGGCACTTAGGTGTGTGGTTTGTTGGTTTCATTTTATTTTTAAAGCTACTGGTACCACATAATTAAGTGCTCTAAAGAGTAGAGTCCATAAAATAGTCTAAATATGTGTTGTCTTGTAAGATATCTTGTTGTTTGGTTTTTGGATTGGTTTTGGGGTTGTTTTTATTGCATAAGGCAAGCTTCACTTATTCAGTGCCTGTTCTGTGCCAGGCATAGTCACATCATGGGGACATAAAGATGAAAGACATATATCACCTTTAAATCACTTATGTACTTGTATAACAGAAAGATAGACAATTAATAATAGGTAATAGTGTGTGACACAGACAGTTATTAGTTGTTTTGTGAAAATAAAATCACCATATTTCCTTTGCCACTTATCTTACCTTAATACTCATTCAACATATCCTAACAGTAAAAAAGATACAGAGATACGTCGCCGAGAGCTCTTAGAATCCATCTCTCCAGATTTGTTAAGCTACCTGCAAGGACACACCCAAGAAGTGGTGCTGGATAAGTCTACGTGTGTGCTGGTTTCTGTCATTCTGGGAACTGCCACTGGAGATGTTCAGCCTGCCATGAATGCCATCGCTGGGTTGGCATCAGCAGAACTGCACCCCGGTGGCAAGGATGGAGAGGTACTGCATGCTAGCAGTATGTTTGAAAACTGTGAATTCAAAACACAGATCTGTCACAACACTGTCTCAGAAACTTGCAGTGACTCCATGAGTAAAAACAAAACTCTCCTAATGTGACTCTCTGTTGTGTATTATATGATTGGCCACAGGCTACCTTTCGAGGATATTCTATGTTCTTAATTCTGTTTTAAATATGCTGTTGACTTTTGTACCTCTTTGCCTTTGTACACGCTTCTTCCCTCAGCCTTGAGTGCTGCCCATGTCTGTTTCCCTGGTCTCTCCATATAGAAAACCTTACCCATCCTTTAGGATCCCCACGACCCTTCTCCATGAAGTCTTCCCTATTCCTCTCTTCTTAGCAGTTGCGCTCTTTCTGATAGCCCCTGCTTATATTGTCCAGGCCTCACATTGTTCTGCCTTTCATCTTAAGGTCCTTGGTTCGTGTACCTGATGTATGCTAGGCACTGCCTTCCCCTTCCCACAAAAGCTTACCATTTTGGTGAACACAGTATTTAAATAAGTACTTAACCAAACGATCATTTCATACTGAGGTAAGTGCAGTGAAGGAAGGAGCCTGCTGTTTGCTGACCTGGGACATAAGGGAAGAGAAATGGGCTGTGCACTTTACAGAAGCCCGGACTCCTGTCCCCATAGAGCAGATGACATTAATAGATCGCTGAGATGCATGCATAATGAAAGTTCTTTGTAAAAAGATTGAGCCCATTGTCTCCCATGCTCGATTAGGAGAGATCCTGTGTACTGTGAGAGCAATGACATGGCCCATGCAAAGGAGTAACATTGAGCTAGGAAGATGCTTTCTTGGTCTGCTTATCGGATAATACCTATATGTAGTCACACGTGTTTAAACATTCAGCATTAGGTGTTAATGTTTCTCCTGTAGTGTTCTCTCCTGTAGATGTATTTGTACCCCAGAATTCATATTGCAGTCTGAACAGTGGTTAGTATGATCTTAAGATGAGCATTGTTGTGATGCCCTTCAAACTGGAACTCATGAAGCTGAGCCTGAACTACTTTTCAGTGGCTGTGTTGTCATGAATAATTGTCCTTGGTTCAGGCTAGGAATAGATCCTTGGAATAGACCTCTGGTCTCTCTGGGTTTAGTGGTCACTAGATAAAGGTTTCTGACACCTATGGAGCTTTCAGCGTGGCTGAGTCTTTATCTGCATGTGGTGATCTAGGATGGATTGTAGGCCAAGGCACGGATGAAATAGCTTGTAAAGTGATGTGTTCTTGACCCCTTCTAGCTTCACATTGCAGAACATCCTGCAGGACATCTTGTTCTGAAGTGGTTGATAGAGCAAGATAAAAAGATGAAAGAAAAAGGAAGAGAAGGTAGGTTATTACACTTGCTCTTTACTTACTTATATCTTATGTGGAATTTCGGTAATTCCTGGCATCCCTGAACTTTATCAGCCATTTAAGTTCAAATGAAAGTTTGTTGAGTGTTCAGAAATAATGTCTGTAAGAAATGATTTAGTGGTTGCAAGTATTGGCTTTAGTGAATGCTAGAAATTTGTGTTCTGAAGTCCTTTCATTTTTTTTTTCCTTTCCTGCTCATTTTTTTTGCTATTTCCCACTCTCCCTCAATCTGTGTCCTCCTTTTTCTGCTACTTCAGACTTCTGACGGTGCTTGACCAGTTTTCTGAAATGCTGTTCTACGAGTATTCCCTGAGGATAATGAGAACAGTATGTTAGGGGGGCTTATTTGTGACCATCATCACTCCACTTAGAAGGCAAGATATTTATCTCCAGTTTTGAAGAAAGGATAAGTAGAAGAAAATGATCCTTATCAGAGAATTTTGAATTGGTGCTTATTTGGCATCAAAATACATGTGACCAAAGATCAGGCCTGTCCTTGGCACTTTCTGGTTTTTCATAAACCTCACAGCTGTTCTGTAAAAGCTCAGTTCCCAGGAGGAGGACAGCACCTTTTACCTAACTGAAAAGTGGCATGCCATTCCCCTCTCAGTCTGCCTTTGCCCAGACCTTCTCTTACTACGTTCAAACTCCATCTGGTATTTTAGCCACTGGAGTGATTTCCCCTAACTTGAATAAAGCAGTTTGGGCTTTCTGTTACTGTATCTGAAAAAAACAATTGGCAATTCATGAATTTATATCTTGAGGCAAGTTGCAGCTCTAACACTCAGGAGGCAATCAGTACAGCAGTAGAGCTGTCACTTCTCACTCTACTTTTAAGAGGAGAGATTTGGAGCTAACTATTTCTCACTGTACATTTTTTTGTAAAAGAGAAAGCTTCTTATAATAAGTTTTAAAGAAAGTATGTATTGAATCATTTTCTTTCATTATTTAAAAAGTTGGTATACAGTTGAGCTGAGTTTGTGTCAGAAAAGTTGTTTGCTTTACTTTTAAAGTCCAGGAATTTTTTAGTGTTTCTTCCTCTTAATTAAAACATACTGACAGCCCATTTGAATGTTTGAAACTGCCTGTTTGGGTCCGATGTGTTTGTCATTTTCATGGAGCACCAGATGATCTGTTACTGTGTAACATGCCCCCTCAAAACTTAGTAGTTTTCAAAACAACAGTTGTTTGATCAGGGCTTGGTGGAACTTGCTTCACCTCTGGTCAGGCTGCTCAGCCTGGGGTTGGCATGTCCACTTTGACAGTGGCTGAGGCCAGCAGCCTTAGTTCCTCTCCCTGGCTACTTGGGCTTCCTCACAATCTGGTGGGTTTGGTTTTAAAAGGACAAAATGGGTGCCTGGTTCTTTCATGATTTAGCCTCAGAGTTATTTAATAACACTTCTGTCCCTGTCTTCGTTAAGTCAATCACAAAGGCCCACTGAGATTCAAAAGGACATCAGTTCTCCATTTCTGGATTGAGAGTTGAGGGGACAGTATTCTAGAAGAGCACACAGGACAGGAGATAACTGTTGTGGTCTCCTTTGGAAAACTCCATCTACCTCACGAACTGATCTCTATCTCTCCTTAGCATGTGCCATGAAAAACTAAATAGCTGCATGCCTCCTGGCTTTTAAAGGCTCCTTACATTTGGGTATCTTTGAAGGAATTATGGGTGCTGCCCACCTAAGATGTTTGTTGTCAAGATATGTTGTCCATTTGCACTAAATCCTAGCCTTCAGAACTTCTCCTTTGTCCAAGGATTAGTTACACTTACATGGCACAGTGAATGAGGTAATATACCAAAACCTTGGAAAGCAGATATATAACAAAATATGAATGGTATTTTTCTCTGATGAGGGAATGCTGAGTATTGTAAAGAGAAATTGTCAGGCGGAAGCTACCACTAGCTATGTTCATGATACCTTCTGAGTGAGCATTTTCCTTGAATGAAAACTTAATTTCAGTCAAACCTGAGGGGCTGCTGTCAAACATATACTTTCTGAATAGCTTTTGGGTCAGAGTTAAATCATTCAATAGTACAAAGAAATGCAATCCTGGCCAGGTAAGCATTTTATAAGTATTCGTTGTTTCTATTGAATAACTGCTGCTAAACATAGCTTAGTATTTGGATCAGATTTGAAAGAAATGGCTATACTATAAAAGTATTATATGTACCAGAACTGGAAGTTTAAGAAGTTTGGGTGAATACTCTTTTCATTAACATTTTTATTAAAACATATTTGCAGATTTAAAGACAGTAGAGAGGGAGATTGGGAGTTTAAATTTTGGTATATGATGTTCACTAAGTTTCAGTATATTTTATAGGTTGTTTTGCGAAGACACTCGTAGAGCATGTTGGTATGAAGAACCTGAAGACCTGGGCTAGTGTAAATCGAGGTGCCATTATTCTTTCTAGGTATGTATAATGTGTGCCTTTCTCTGCACAGGGTCCCCATCCTGAAGACTTGTTCATGCAAAAAATACTTCGCACATGTATCTCTCCCTTCTAATATTTGTTCCCAATAATCCAGTATTACTCTCAGTCACTCATGGTCTAGACAACTAGATTCTCTCAGTCAGTACAGACACTCCTCACTTAACAACCTACCTGTTTTATGATTGCTCCGACTTACGACCAGTGCTCCAGCGCAGGGAATACCATTTCTCAGTCTGTGTCTCTTTCCTGCAGTTGGTTAGTATTCACTAATAGAAGCATTCACAGTCATGCAAGACTACACGTATATTTCATTTGTAAGTGTGGTGTCACATGACATTTATTGAAAAATAACATGCCCTATGGCGCCACTACACACCACAGGACAAAATGGAACTTGGTCAGTAAGTGAGGAGTACTTAACAAATTTTTTTCATCTGCCCTGTTTTGGATGTCAAGGGTCATAAAATTATGAATTCAAAGGTATCATTTGATTCTCTCACCACATTATGGTTTTGACCAAAATGTAATTGTTTTCTTTTTAATGAATCAGTCTTATCTCTATGAAAACTGACATTTTTAAAATTGTATCCGACTTTACATGTAATTTTCATTCATTATTTTCAACTGTTCTAAAAGGATTTGAGAAACATTTGCTTCTGAAGTCTCTAAGCTAATTGTTTATTTCTAATTAAAATGGATAGAAAACTGATGATTTGTGAATTGAAGCATATGCTTAACTTGCATGTTGTTCTCTGGACATAGTTTGTTGAGTTCACAATTTATAGGTCATTGAATTTTGCATGCATTCTATTCCCAAATGAAACCCTTCTATTAAGAACATTCATTTAAAAAATAGGTTTGTGTGTTGTTTCAAAGCAATCACTTTTGATTTTTTTTACTGCTGTGTTCCCAAAGTTTGAAAGACGGCTATCAATCTTAGTTTGAATTTCTCACAGTATTTCACATGCAAAAGCAATGCAGTTTTATCTGTATTGTGTATAAATTTTAGTTCAGTATAGAATTTGATTTGGTGCACATATACAATATAAATTTCTTTACCAGGAATTTGGAGTGTTAACCTACCTCTGCCTGCTGACACATTCTTTCATTGTACTTAATTAACTAAAAATTTTAGCAATGCCATAAAATTAATTTGTAGAGATTCTCACCATTCAGAGCTTCTGTTGGGTGGACTTCAGACGTAAGAAGGACGTAGGTTTATTATGGAACACGACTCAGAAGTGGAGCAGCAGCACATGAAGTATTTGGGCTTCCAAAGGGAAGTGGAACTAGAGATAGTGTAATAATTGATTAATACCGTAATAGCTGTTGTTTGGTCTTTAGAATATTCTAAATGTGTTTGACTTATTTGATAAAATTCTCTGCTTGTTTATATTGTACTTCAACCCAGTGTAAAAGTTTTTTTTCTATATCATAGTAAGTGAAAAAGCATCCCGGGTAAAAAAAAGAAAGAAAGCCCTGAGTGCAGTCTGAAAAATAACTCAGGGAAGCAGAATTCTCTAGCATTTAAAGCCTGGGTACCAGACAGACGGCCTGGGTTCCAGTCCCAGCTCACTATATAATGTTGAGCAAATCATTCACCTCTTCTGAGTCTTAATTTCCTTTGTTGTAAAATGAGGTAAAGAATAATCCTGCTGTTATTAAAACTAAATGAGAGCATACATATAAACTACTTAGCATTGTGTCTAACACATGTGTTCAATAAATATTAACTTTTATTAGTATTATGCTTCATGTGACTCTGTGCTTAGCCAAGGTATATAAAATAAAAATGCTTAGTGAGTCACTGATCTATTAAGAGTGCACTTTACTTTCCTACTTTATAGGTGGCAGTGGGACTTGTTGCTTGTGTCCCATAAGCAGGGGGTTGTTGCTTGAGGCTGCTAGCTTATCCTCTTTTTTGGATGCGATGGAAGTTATTGGGACCAGACACTTTTCAGGAATGCTGAGGATGTGTTTCAGAGGTCAACATTTAAATGTGGTCATGAAGAAGTTGGGGAGAGCAGGAATTCTAGCCTTGGTGTGTTCTGCAGCCTCCAGGGCTCTATTCATGAGCATTCCAAGTTCTCAGAAAGCAGAGATGACATTTTGTTTTCATAATGACTCACACTGGGGAGTTCCCTGGTGGTGTAGTGGCTTAAGGCTTTGGTGCTGGCGCTGTCAACGCTGTGGCCCAGGTTCGATTCCCAGCCAGGGAACTACCCACATACAAAAAACAAAACAAAACAAAAAACCAAACAAACATAATGACTCACACTAATTGAATGCTGTTGAGTGTCAGCCATTGGCTAGGTGCTTTACATACAAGATCATTTGAGCCCCGAAAATAATCCTGTGAGGTAGAAGGAAGATTATGTTGTTGATCCCACTTTATAGGTCAGGAAACTGAGTCAGAGAGAGTTTAAATAGTGTGCCCTTGGTTGTACAGTTATTGAGTGGGAGAGGCAGGTTTCAGATCTAGGCAGTTAAGCTCTAAGGTATAGCTCTTTCCCCTTCACTAAATGTTTTAGATGCAGTTTAGTAGGAAGGCCATGAACAGCTTACCTTTCACAGCCCCACCTTTCCCTCTGTACTCCTTCACACATGTTAATTCAGTCTCTCCGTGAGCATTTCTTGGGTATCTGTTCTATACATGTGGTGCCATGAAATAAAGGAAACTAGGTCCCTGCTCTTGAGTTTAGGTGGAGAAGGGAAGATAGAATGCATGTAGTAAGTATTTTTAAGGCAGGGTTTGAGTCCTAAGATAGTCAAAGTAAAAGTAGGGACCAACTCTGTATGGATCGGAGTTGCTCCTACATTTGCTTGAGTGACCCTACCAGCTCGATTATAAAATATTTTTAATTTATGTGGTTTTAGAATATAGCCTACCAGCCTTCATCATTCATCGGATAAAAAATAACCTATTTATAGTTGTTAAGACTTGTCTCACAAGTCAATAAATTTTTTATTAATATATTGTGGATGGTGGTAGTGCTTGCAGATGACCTACCTAGGGATTTTTATGACACTTATTATTTTGTTTGTTAATTTTCATCTTTTCTCTTCAGCCTTCTTCAGAGTTCTAATCAGCAAGTTGCAAATAAAGTCAAAGCTGGACTGAAAAGCCTGATTCCCACATTGGAAAAAAACAAAAACACCAGCAAAGGGATAGAAATACTACTTGAAAAACTGTCCACATAGATGGAAACAGTTAACAGGATGGAATCATCTTTCCTCTTCTGATCTGTTTTCCTGGTGTGGAAAAGAAGTGCTTGGGGTCTGCCTTACTGGTAATTTGGGTGCTCTGTATATGTGTTTCTTTTTTGTATAAGAATTTACTTATAAAATGGGTTTTAAAAATGCTTTGTTTTCTTTTTAATTCCTGCCATCTACTCTGTTACCTTGAGTAGTAAGTAAATCAGTGTGAGGTACTAATACACAAGATTTAAATCATGTACAGTGGGACCAACCAAATCTATATAAAGGGGTGTGGGAGTTAATTCAGGGCAGGGCACCTTCAGTGAGCAGGAGGCTGAGAACCCTTCATGGAGGACCTCAGAGGAACCAGGATGTGGCAGAGAAGAGCTGAGGGGAGTTTCTGGTGGGAGCAGTCAGGTGGAACTTACTGGTTTTGAACTGAACTTCAGGAAGCTTAGGGCCTTGGGTACAGGGACGGAGGACCAGGGTAGCCACATTCCTAGCTGCCTATGGCCTGGGTTCCATGTTAGATTTTTGTCTGAAAGCCACTCAAGTAAGTCTCATAGGGATAAATGTCCTAGATGAATTAGGGGACCACAGTGGGTAGCAGTGTTAAGGTAAGAGTCACTGGGAAGAGCTGCCTGTCTTTGGAGCAGGGCCTTGCGAGTAAGCAGCTCCTTGTGATGAGACTTTCTCCATTGGCGTCCCTAAAGTAGTTGAAACCTGCAGGGCTTAGCAAGAAGGAAGGAGATGCAAATTTGTTAACAGTGCAGAAGTTTGACTTTAAATGCAGAATTTTAAAACTGGATTTGGCTTTTAGCAATAAGCTTACAAGGTTTGGTAGATCAGTTAGGCTCAGGTAGCCCTGCCCTGACTACTTTTGATAGCAAGCCTCGGTGCTTTCTCTAAGTAGACCTCTGTTACATGACACCTCCCTGCTTGGAGAATTGCTGTGTCTTTCCTGTCCAGACTACTGGGTCCCAGGACTCCTTCCAACATGCCAGCTATCAGGACTCCACCTGTTACCCTCTCCGGCCGGAAGCATTGAACCCTACCCAAGAGCAAAAGAACTAATCTACCTGTAACTAACTCTAATGGCATAGATTTCCCTACCACCCAGACCCCTGCCTCGCAGCCACGTCTAAGGGTGGAGGTGGGACAACTGGGGGAACTACTGATAGGGTGAGGAGGTGACTGGGGAAAAGGCAACATCAGAGCGTACTATTGATTGACTAATACATTGCGAGTTTGCGTTTTCCACATAAAGGGCCAGGTAAGAAAGGTGTTGGAGTATATAAAGCATATAACAAAAACAGCAGTCCTTCGCCTGCCACATTCTTCCTCACCCGTGCCTGGCCTGCCCAAGGAGCATCTACTTCCAGTTCTTGTAATCAGTTTAGGCATTTTCTTTTGACTTCCGATTATGGGAACATACAGATTAAGACTTGTCACCACCACTGTTCCATTTCTCTCCATCTTCCCAATAGAGTTGTATCATTGTTGATAAATCAGTGTTTAGAGTTTGTGTGATTATATTGACATAAATTGTTAAATAACTTGAAATAAGTAGTAAACTTTCATTATATTTCCTAAACCATTTTATTTTCCTGGAATTAACAGTTGCCTCATTTATTTTTATTTGCTTATTTTTCTACTTTTTTGGGGGGTGTGGGGTAGCTCCCTGGCTGGGAATCTAACCCAGGCTGCGGTGTTGAGAGCACCGAAGCCTAGCCACTACACCACCAGGGAACCCCCCCCTCCCCCCGCTCCCCATTTTTCTACATTTTTGTTATCTATTTTTCCCACGCTTTTTATCAGAATTGCTTAAACTCTTCTTAGCAGGTACCATTTTCCTCTTTTTCAGCCTGTGAGGCTCCCGTGTTATTCTGATGTTCACCCTTTACCCCGTGGCTCTGGTACCGTGACTGATCTAAGTCAGTGTTTCACACCCAGCGTGCCTCAAGTGGTCCTCAGTGTGTTGAGGTTTTAGCAGCCTCATCATTGTCACCAAGCCATACAAACATTTCCTTTGTAGGTCTCATGCAAAGGAGGACTGGGCAAACTAATCCTGGGGGTCTGTCCTGGAACCTGACCAATGAACCTGACCAATGAACCTTAGAAGAGAAGTGTTGTTCCTGGGAGAGGTTTCTTAGGTTATAGACCCATAAGGAAGAGTGTTCCTTTCCTGCTGGCCAGCTTTGGTACATGCAGACCAGCTGCTTCGCACTGTTGCAGTATCTTGCAGCCATGAGAAGACAGAGCATGTAGAGGGTGGCTGAGCAATGGAGCAAAAGATGGGAAGTTTCAACCTGGAACTCTGGTGATGTTGAGCTGCTGAAGAAATCAACTCCTGGAGCTGCCTCCTCCTGGACTTAAGCCTGTGTGAGAGAAAAACTGCCACTTATCATTGAGGCCATTTAGAATGGGATCTTTAGAAACTTGCAGCCAAGTGTGCTACCCTGACTGTCTAAGTCAGTGGTTCTCAACCTTCCTAATGCCACAACCCTTTAATAACAGTTCTTCATGTGGTGACCCCCAACCATAAAATTATTTTCGTTGCTACTTCATAACTGTAATTTTGCTACTATTATGAATCATAATGTAAATATCTGATATGCAGGATGTATTTTCATTGTTACAAATTGAACATAATTAAAGCATAGTGATTAATCACAAAAACTATGTAATTATATATTGTGAAATATTTATTTCTAATTACAAATAAATGAAATTTTGTCTTGAAGCATGGTGTAGCTGCTTTCTACACAGTAGCTGATCTCTACACGTGTGACTGGCGCCAACCCTGTCACATACACCTGTATTTGTATGGGGTATATGTGATGGGGTTGGCACGATGATGTCATCACACTGGGTACTCGTATGTGGGCACATCTGCATGTGGGCGGACCTGCCTGGAGACAGAGAGGAGCGGTGTCTCAGTTCCTAAGACCATTAGAAATATGTGTTTTTGATGGTCTTAGGCAACCCCTGTGAAAGGGTCGTTCAATCCCCAAAGGGGTCACGGCCTGCCTACAGGTTGAGAACCACTGGTCTAAGTCCTGATTTCCACAATGTCCAACATGTCAACTCACCTAGCATATCTGCTTTCTTCAGACACCCCTCCTGGAGCCAGCTGGCTTTCCGGATGTCCTGAAGAACCACACGACCACCACCATCACTCCACCACCATCACTCTGGGCCTGCCCTTCTTTTCTTCCATGGAAAGCCTTTTGTAGGATCTCATACATTTTTTTCTTGCTGACCACCTTCTTTTATTGTTGCTGTTTAATTTAACTAGGTAAACACCGCTTCTGAATGGGGAACGATCTCTAGTAAGTTTCCTGAGAAAGAGTGCGTATGAGGTAGAATAATGAAGACCTTCTGCCCTTTTGTACCTTGGTACCTAGTTTAGCTGGATATAGAATTCTAACTTGAAATTAATTTTGCCTCAGAATTTTGAAGGTGTTGGTCAGTATTTTCTTTGGCTTGCAGAATTGCTGTGAAAGTTCAGTGCCATCCTAGTCCTCAGTCTTGTATTGGCCTTTGGCCAGGAAGGGTTCTCTGAAAGCTCATGAAGCTTTTCAGAATCCCCAGGCACCTTTTATTTCAGGCTCTTAGGAACTGCTATGTGTCGTGTATGCACTTGAACTGTTGTAGTAAAAAAAACAGCGCTTCCATAGATGTTTTGTATTGTTTCTCTGATCCCCACTCCAACCCCATTTCTTCATCTTTTCTTTTTGGAACTGTTACTCAGATTTTGAATGCTGGTTTGATCATCTGATTTTCTTTTACAGTTCTTTGGCTTTTTGTTTGGCTTTTCTAGATGAGGCATTTCCCTCACATACTCTGCCAGGCCTTCCATGATGTGTTCTTTTCCTGTTTCTTGGACGAACTGTCTCTTACATCTCTGGGGATGTTGTATTTCGTGTTTGTTTTACTTTGCTTTGTCTCTTTTCTGTTATCTGCTTTTTGTTTATTTTGGTCTCTCAATGTTTGAGGCTATCTTGGAGAACTTTGATTCTACTTATATACCTAAACTGATCAGAAAGAGGGCAGCCCCATCCTGCTCTCTATGGTGACTGTTCATTGCGCAAGTGACTAAGTGTGGATTCTCCTATTTCACTGGAGTCCTCCAGATGTCAGGATCTGTAGGCCTTTTGTTGGGAGCCATTTTAGAGCCAGGTGATAGCTAGTATTCTGCTTGCTCAACACTTGGTGTGCAGGTTTTAATTAACCCACCCGCTCTCAGTGCAGTGCCTCTCCCTCATGCTCTTGTACCTAGGGCTCCCTAGTGTGGAGAAATTAAACCAATATGAGTCCACAGAGTAAACTCAGCCTTTTGCCAGGGTGTGGCATGGTAGTCAGCCAGTTTTAGCCAGTCCTGTTTTCTACCCGAGGCCTCACCCCAGCTTCCCCCAGCACCAGGCACTTACAGCTGCTGGAATTTGCTGTATATCCTGATGAGAATTAACTTGCTCCTCTGCATGCTCTTTAGTCAGCTTGCTCAGTGCTGCCACTTTCTAGATATTTGTTGCTGTCACTTACCCACTAATGACTTCTCTCCTATTTACTTTTGTTCTTAGGAGTTTATACCATCTTATTCTTAGCAGAAATCTATAAGTTATTCTAACCCAACTGGAAACAACCCACCTGGCTGACTGGAGGGTTTATTTTCCATGGAAGAGCTTACTGGATTTGAGAATGTCTTTAATTTTTAAATTGAGCTTTTTCTAGTTTTCAGATTACACCAACCCGATGCCCTTCCAGGGATCAGGTGTCGCCTGGAACGAAGAATCTGTTTCCCCTGTAAGCCTGGGGAAATTTCTGTTTGCAGAAAAGCGAAGGGCCTCTTAGAGAAAACGGCTTCCTGCATGCCTGAATTTAGAACCCTTTAAACGTGGGAGGGCACTTCTGTTTCTGTTTTCGATGAAATTATGAAAAGGTTACATCTTCATTACAGCAGAGTAATCACTCTTAAGAAATGTGTATATTTATAATAATGGTTAAAAGAGGACAAAGTCTTATGTGTAAAAAAAAAAAGCAGGAGTTAATCACTAATCATAAACTATTTCTGTACAAAAACTAAAGAATTAAACAGACATAATCTGCCACTTGAGTTCTCTTCTCACCTCTGACTGGCTTAACCTAAGGAAACTTAAGTTTCTAATCATCTCTACATGTTATGGACTGAATTGTGTCCCCCTCAAGTTTGTGTGTGGGAATCCTAACACCCGTGCCTACTTCCCACCCCCAGAACCTCAGAATGTGATGCCTGTATTTGGAGATAAGGTCTTTTAAGAGGTAACTAGGGTAAGATGAAGTCACGGGGTCGGTCTTTACCCAATATGATTGCTGCCCTCATAAGAAGAGATTCAGACATGCATGTAAGACCTTGTGAAGATGGAGGGTGGCCATCTGCAAGCCAAGGGCTGAGGCCTCCCAGTGAACCACTCTGCTGACACCTTTCATCTTGGAATTCCACTTCCAGAAACTGTGAAGAGATGAATTTCTGTTCTTTAAGCCACCCAGTCTGGTAGGGAGTCCTGGCAAACTACACCACCTTTCCTTTCCTAAATTTAAAGATGCCACCACCAAAATACCCCAAATCCCCTAAACTTTTACTGGTGAACAGTCTTAACCAGGGGATACAGTATGGTCTTTGCATTGCACGTCTTTTTTGAATAGTAACTGATGGCTACTCTGCCCTGCATTCCAAAGTGTGCCTGCAGATTCTGATTGCTGGATACATGTTGTACCCAAAACAAGTGCCTTGGAAGATAGCACTAATGTTTCTGCTCCAATCCTTATGAAGAAATGGTGTTTAGAATCTTGCATCAAAATGTTTTATCCAGTGCTGAATGTAAGTGGACAAAGCGAGCTGCAAAAACCTGATAATGAGAAATGTTGGTCCGTGCTTTCTTGTTCTTAAAGGAATTAATTATTTCCTAAAGGGAAACGATTAGCTTTTAGTTGTGCCTGATACATGATGACTACTTGAGTGGAAGGTGAGGTAATCTGGTAGGATTATAAGAATCACCATGCATTGTGCTCTTGGTGACTATAATTAAGCATAATGAATAATTTAGATATTTTAAATGACTTCCAGATGCTTGAAAATAGACTTTCCTTTTAGATAGAAATCCTATTGCATTTAAAACTTACATTCTTACTGATATACCTACCAGTAAAGACGTTGACTTGATACTGTTAAATTCAGCAGTAGATAGTGATAGAAAGAGTGAATACGATTCTTAAAGATGTGTATAACAGCAAGGAAGTGCTTTTCAAGGGAGCAGTGGCTGGGAGAGGGGGGAGGGGGAGTCGAGTGCTGTGATGGATCAAGAACGTACTGACTGGTGAACACGTGATGCAGCACATAGAGGATGCACTCCAGGATTGTACACCTGGAATCTGTTATTTTTGCTAACTAATGTCACCCCAATAAGTTTAACAATAAAAAAATAGTGAAAAAAGGTAAGAAAGAAAGTGCTTTTGAGGAAGTGGACAAGTCTTGAGTTTTATTTTTGTTGCCCAATCAACTATTCTGCCCCATGTGTATTGCTTAATATTTGTCTAGTTCTAAACATAGATCCATTAGAATCCACTGTGTCTGCTTGTAACAAAAACCTGGTAGATACATGTTTTGGCCCGTCTGGCACCTCTTTGAGGGTTCTCCTCTTACATTTCCCATTTATCCTATCTGGGTGGGGTGAACCCTTCATGGCCCGCCTCCACCGGGTGCACATAATCCAGGTCTCCCTAATCACAACACCATTCATAGCTTGACCACAAGGATTAGTTTGTGGGTCAAGTACGCTTATTAATAAGTAGCATCCGTCAGAATCTGGCATAGGACCAAAACTGGGGCATTGGAGTTCTGGGGCTTCTGTGAGATAAATTGTGAAAGATGCTCTTCCTTCCCTTGGGATCTCAGCTCCGTAGCTTGCTGCCTGGTGCTGACTACCTGGATATTACTGTATTTCATCAGCTGTACAAATGTACTTTTTCATATTTTAACCAATCTTAGCGTGGTCATTTTTAATAGGCAGCTTTTTTTCTTAGTGATACATAAAATAATAGTGGGTCTTAAGAGTCAAGGCATGTTACAGTTGGTAAAATACAGTATTCCATCTATTCCTCTCTGTCTACATAGCCTGCTTTGCTTTTCTGTAGTAGCTTTTCACTCCTCTCAAAACTATTCTTCATTGCTAGATTCCTAAGTTTCTCCTGCTATATATGTGAATACAAATCATAACCCCCTTGAAAACTGAAAATCAACTAAAATTAGGGGAGTACAGGTTAGTGACTAGAAGTGTCAGCCCAGAACCACAGTGTGATTTGAAGCATTGCTCTGGTAGCTGGGCATCCTTGGGCAGTTTATATAACCTCTCTGCTTGTTTCCTCATTTCTAAAAAGAAGGTTGTGGGGAAAATGGAGTAACTCAGGCTTTCTCACAGAGCTTCCGCCGGATGACGCACACCTGTTGTGTAACTATGACGTGCACGTTCCCAGGTGGCAGCCATCTTGTTTATGTGCCTTCTGAGCTTGATTCTTGGCTGCCTGCCACCTTTGTTCTGCTTGTATAAGGGGATGGGATTCTCTGGGAGAAAGCTATGAGCTATGGGCTACCAGCTATGAGCTATTGAGAGTGAACTCCAAGTGCCATGTTTGTCGCTGCTACACTGCTGGAATAAAGGCTATGTTTAAGTTGCCTGTGGCTCCTCAGTTTTTCTTTGGTCCATCTGGATCCAGTGTGAACCTCCTGGCCCCAGTCATTTGCAATACACTTGACTTCATGAACAAGATCCACAGCAGACGGCCTTGCGGGCAGAGTCAGAGGCGACTCTGTGAGAAGCAGTGCAACTCCAGACACTCCAAACTAAGCTGGATCCAATGAAGGCACAGGTGCAGGCTGTGGAGGAGACCAGGAAGCTGGTGATGCAACAACACTGATGCTTGCAGTCGGTGTCAGAGGGAGTCACCCATTGCTATGTCAGATGCCTCGGGGCAGGAGGGCGAACCAGAGCTACAATTTCTCTCCCTCTTTCCTCTTCAGATCACTTGTAGTGATCTGGTGCCTTATGTTGGTTCCTCCATTAATGAGGTCGCTGCAATGGTGACAAGTTTGGGGGAAGCCAAGACAAGATATAAGCCAAAAGGTGGTAATATGGTAGCCAAGAAGGCACCAACGGCCAAGAGAAATGGACCCCTTAGGGTGACACGAACCCAAATGTGGGTGGATCTGGTATCTGCTAGGGTTGAGAGGGCCACAGGGCCCAACAGTCCATGATGGCTGTGGGGGTGGTATGGAGCCCTAACAGTCCATGATGGCTGTGGTGGTGGGTTGGGGTGAAGCATTCAGCTGGTCCTAGTGGATACAGGCACTGAATGTTCTCTCTCGTATGGAAATCCACAGTTTTCTGGAGCCCTAGTAGTCACTGACGTTGACTACCAGGAATTAAATAAGGTAGTGTCACCTTTGCATGCAGGGGTCCTGTCAGTGGTGGACCTGATGGATCTCCTGAGTCAGGAGTTGGGGACCTATCATTTTGTTGCTGATCTGCTAATGTCTTTTTCTCCATTGATTGTGGACACATGTGGGAGATACTTGGTATACAGCTGGCTCTTGTGGGGACCCACCCTCTCAGTGGACTGCTATCACCTTCCATCCTCCACTGAGACCATTTGGTACAATACAAGTACTGGAAAAAGCAGCCAAAGGATGGAACTATGGGCTATATGGTTAATGGTTACTAACAAGCCATCCCCATTGGTAGTCTGTACTGATAGTTGGGCAGTATTCAGAGGCTTGACACTCTGAATTGCCACTTGACATCTCAACAACTGGATAGTGATACACTGACCACTCTTGGGTCAAGCCATGTGGCAAGACCTATGGACCCTAGGGCATAAAAGACAGGTGATGGTATATCATGTCACAGGACATGCCCCTTGGGCCCATCCGGGCAATGATGAGGCAGATACATTGGCACAGTTGGGATGGTTAGAGGATGCGCCTGTCGGAGACGTGGTGCAATGGTTGCATTGGTGCCACCTCCATGTAGGACAAAAGACTGTGGCCATGATAAAGTCGTGGAACTTGCCTATCATTTAAGCTGACGTGTTGCTGTGGTATCTGGATGCAATGTAACACACTCCTCACGCAGGGAACATCGCAGTAGGTGTTTGTTGCATAGGTTGTGAGGTGAGAAACTAAAGGAGTGGAGTGTGGGGGAAATGGAGTAACTCAACTTTCTCACCATGCTTCCACCAGAATGACGCACGCCTGTTGTGTGACCATGACTTGCACGTTCCCAGGTGGCAGCCATGTCGTCGTTTATGTGCCTTATGAGCTCCCTTCTTGGCTGTCGGCCACTTTTGTTCTCCTGCCTACATAAGGGGATGGGACTGTCCGGGAGGACATAGAGCTATGAGTTATTGAGGGTGAACTCCCAGGTGGTGTGTTGCTGCTCCGCTTCTGGAATAAAGGCCGTGTTTCGTTTACCTGCAGCTCCTCAGTTTTCCTTCAGTCTGCCTGGATCCAGTGCGCATCTCCCTGTCCTTGGTGGTTTGCAATACAAAGGTGATGCACACTTCACTGGGTCATTGTGAGTATTAAGTGAGTCTATATATGTAAAGGACCTAGCATCATGCCCGATACACAGATGGGGCCCACTCTCAAGGCCAGACTTACATTTCATCAGGTAGAATCATGAGGGATTGGCGATTGCTGGAAAGGCCTCTGGGACAACTCTGAAACCCACGACTTGGAAACCAAATAAAGTTCCCATCTCTGAGATTTTTAACACCAAATATCACAGCAACCCCTTCTCCAAAATGCAAAATTACACAGGTACTTTTGAGTATGTGTTGGCTAAGAAATCACAGAAATTTCCATGACTTCATTACCACTTTTAGGTACTTATTTTACAATTTAAAACAGCTGTGTACATTTGAAAAGTAGTTAACTGTGTGAACCATCTGTCGTCATTCCATTTGTAGCTGGTGCCTGGCATAAGATGGGGTTTCCAGGCCCATTATGTTATTTCTGCCTGCAGGTAACTAGGAAGCAGAGGGTGAAAGAACTTGAGCCCAAATCTTAAAATGTAAGCTATTCATGTAGGAACAGCAGTTTTTGCTGTTGCCTGTGATTAACATCTTCTTTGAAGTCTACCAACTTGCTCAAATAGAATTCTGAGACTAAACAGTTTAGAATGGGAGTTTGTGTCTTTAGGGAAGGAGTAAGGGGTAACTTGAGGTCACTTACCTGGGCCAATAGGGATAGGTACAGCAGGGAAGTGGCAGGGGAGGGGGGAGCGGAAGAGGTTAACCTGTGTGGTGGTCTTGGCAACCAGAGATGGAGTATTCGCTAGCATCAAAAGACAGAGTAGTCTAACTCAGGGTGATGATTCTGTAGAGGAAATAGCTTTAGACTTGTTGGGAAAACTTGGACCCTGTGTGGGTTCTGCCACTTGGTGGACAGGTGACCTTGATTCTGTTTTTGTCTATAAAATAAGCCACCTGCCTCACACTCCCTCAACTTACAAAGACCTTTTAATACAAGATTCTCTACAAATGTGAGGTGTTAAGAGCAATACCTCGGTGAAAAGCACTTGGAGTTTTCAGAGGATCCAGTTTTAAGGCTTGGCCCTGGCTCAGATAAAAAAATACAGCCACTCCTCACTTAATGACCTACTGTTTAATGACCACTCAGACATATGACCAGTTCTCTAGCTCAGGAATCCCCTTTCTCAGTTGTTGTCTTGTTCCTGCAGCCAGTTCGTATTCACTACATGAAGTGTTCACAATCACACAAGACTATGTATTTCATTCATAAGTGTGGTGTTGCATGATAGCTATTGAAAAATACATACCCTGTGGCACCACAACACACCACAAAACATCTGCCTTTAAGCTCCTCATGTACTGACCAATTTGCTTAATGTCCTAGTTGTAGGAATGAAATTCGGTCATTAAGTGAGGCTTGCGTGTATGGATAAGTCACGATCTTTACAAAATTTTGGGGTTTCTTTACCTATAAAAATAGAGACAATACCTGGAAATTTCAGAAGGTTGGGATCAGAATCAGATGAGATTGTGTATGTGAAGGTGCCTTGTAAAATTTGTTGCAGTTTATGATTCCCCAGAGTCAGTTCCCAAAGGGTTAAAGCCAAGCCCGTGTAAGGAATTACAGCCAGGCTCACTGCAAAGGGTTAAAGCCAGGCCCGCCACCCAGGCTTGACCTTGGTATAATCAGTCCCTGTCTGGGGCTGAGGAATTCCTGGGGCTGACAGTTACTGCGCATGTACCGCCT
>PVJL010008678.1:0-64499 GCA_004026885.1 Lyroderma lyra
ACACACGCACACACACGCGCACACACTCACTCACACACACACGCACACACACACACACGCACGCACGCACACACACACACACGCACACACACACACACTATATTAACTATATGAGGTGAGGGATGTGTTAACTATCTTAACCTTGGCAATCATTTTACAATGTATATACAACATCACATTGTATACTTTAAATATGTTTAATTACATTTGTTAATTATTTCTCAATAAAGTTAAATTTTTAAAGAGAGGAATATGTTTTTAACACATAGGTATCTTTCTATTCCTATTGAAATTCAAATCCTAAATTAGAAATGGATATCAAACTTTAACATGCAATTCAGCATCTATCGAGATAATTTGATGGTGGTTCCCTTTTGACTCAGTAACATGATAAAAGATACTAATGGATTTCTTGAAGAATGATCCTTTCATTCCCATAATTATTAACAATTAGTTACTTTGTGTTCATTATGCTCAGTTCTAGGTAAAGTATATACAGTATAACTAGATCAGACATGGTCAGTGTCCCATGGAACTAATCTGGTGAGGAAGATGAGCTCATAACTACATAATATATAAGTAGAATATGTAAGTAAAAATTATTCTAAGTTTTACAAAGAAAAGAATTGGTTTCTTTAAGACCACTTGGTCATAAAGTATGATTTCTTCTGGATTCTACTTGCAAATGTTTTATTGTGATTTTTATATCAATATTCAGTAGTGAAATCAATTTATAATATTCTTTAAAAATTTTTTTTATTAAAATACAGCTAATTGAAAAATTATGTTACTTCCAGGTTATACACAATAATTAGTCAACACTTATACACCTAAAGAAGTGATCGCCATGATAAATCCAGCGACCACCTGACACCATACCATGTCATCACAACATTATAAACTACATTCCCTATGCTGTACATTACAACTGTTTTATACCTGGAAACTTGAACCTTTTATTCCCCTTCACATTCCCCCCACCCTTTAAAAATTTTTCAATTACAGCTGACATTCAATATTATTTTATATAGTTGTGGTTAGACATTTACATAATTTAAGAAGTGATCTCCCTGACTAATCTAGTACCCACCTGGCACTATGCATAGTCATTACCATATTATTGACTACATTCCCTATGTTTTACTTTACATCCCCATGACTATTTTGTAACTACCAATTTGTACTTAACGCTTTCACTTTTTTCACCCTGCCCCCACTTCCACCCATTTATCACCTAAAAAATCTAATACCCATCTGACACCATAGTTATTATTGACTATATTCCTTATGCTGTACCCTACATCCCCATGACTACTGTGTAAAAAACAATTTGTACTTCTTACTCCCTTCACCTTTGTTACCTATCTTCAACCCTCCCCCAACCCACATCGGGCAACCAACAAAATGCTCTCTGTATCTATGAGTTTCTGTTTTGTTTTGTTTTTTTTTTTGTAATATTCTTTCTTTGTGGTATTTGGGATTCATATTTATACTGATTATGATTTAAACAATGAAAGCTTTCTTCTTATGCTCCCAAATAATTTGAACATCAGAATAACTTGTTTCTAAAGGGTCTAAAAGCATTGCTGAAAGTTAAAGAAAGTCTAGACCCTGGTTCTAGGTTGAAAGTAAAAGAAAGCTAGGCTTGGCTCTTTTAAAGATGCAATAATAGCTTTTTAACAGCTCTTCTATTTCCTCCATAGTTATTTTTGTTTAAAAAATAAGTGATTTATTCAAGTTTTCATATTTATTTTCATTATATATATGTATGATTTCTAATTTGGGGCATTTGATGTTTCTCCCTTATGGAGAATCAATTTATTGACTTTTAAGAAGTGATTCTTGGGTTTATTAATGCATCACTTTTCTGTTTTCTATTTCATATATTTTTGTCTTTCTGTTTTCTATTTCATATATTTTTGTCTATCTTCATTAATTGCTTCCTTCTGCTTGCCTCGGCCTCATTTCTATAAAAAGTTTGTAAACAGAAACCTCACTTAAAATGAAGTAGGGAGGCCTGGGCAGGAGCTCTCACTCCGACACATGGATTACAGAGCACACAGGGAGCACTGCCGGTAACAGCCCAATTACTTCTTCCCCTCAATGAAAGAGTTTCCTCGCCTTTGTTTTAGCAGACTTGCCTGTTGCCCACTATGGTTGCATGTTCCAGATTGCAATTCTCAAATAAACCCATTTTTTGCTGCAGAAATATCTAGCTGGCTTTTTGTTTAAGGTCAATATTTCAGTGTTCCCCCCGACCCTGCCCCAACTCCTGAGTTTAATGCTTAATTGACTTACATATAAAGTAATGAATTTCCTTAATATTAAATGTTTTCAGAATAATTTAAAAAATATATGCTGCCATGAAACTTCGGTTTCTACCTTGGCTCAGATGCAGTTTAAGAGTAGTGTTAACATTTCTAGGTGGTATGGTTTTACTGGTTTCTATTTTTGTTATTGTTTTGTTTTTATTTCACTGTGGTCTGTACTATTTCAACTTCCTGGAATTTATCAAGGATTTCTTTGTGGCCAGTTACACGAACAACTTTTGTAAATATGACACAGGTATTTAAACTGTGTATTTCCTGTTTTCAGGATTTAGACTTCTATAGTAGAGCTGCCAGATCAAACTTAAGGATTTAGTTTCTCTATCCTTACATATTTTTCTGTTTACTTATCTTCCATGAGCTAAGAGAAGTCTCCTATTCTTTTATTTCTTTTTTTAATTGTTATATTTATTGGGATGACATTAGTTAGTAAAAATTACATAGGTTCCAGGTGTGGAATTCTACAATATATCACCTATGTGTTGCATTCTGTGCTCATCACCCAGAGTCAGTTCTCTTTTCATCATCATGTTTAAAACACCCTCCCATCCCTTCCCCCTTTCCCCCTCAGGTAACTGCTAAACTACTGACACCTGGTTTTTTCTGTCTGACATACTTCACTTTGCATGATGGTCTCAAGGTCTACCCCAGTGTATTTCTGTTAACATAGCTTTAGAAATAGCTGCTGCCCAGGTCTCCTGAGTGCCACCTTCCTTTGGTGCTTCCTCCTCCCAACCCGAGTCCTGCCCCAATTCACAACTAAATACTAATGGGGGGGTGTCTCCAGGACACTTTGTTGCATTTAATGCTTCTGCTTTGATTTTTAACTTAGTAGTATCATGATCTTCTGCTTTCTTTCTGAGTTACCTTGTTTTAGATAAAATTTATTAATGAATTAAAAATATTTTACAACCAGCAAGGACCCATCAGAAAGGGCTCTACTTTGCTCATTCTTACAGAGCTGTACCAGAGCAAACTGGTTGAATGTAATTTCAGAATCTTTTTCAATATTGAACTAGCAATCTTTATGAAGTGCATTTGGGAATCTTTTTCTTTTACTGGTTAAACTTACCCTGTTTACATTTATGATCATCACTGATCTGTATAATCTTAATTCTGTTATCTTACTTTCCTATTTAAATTTTTCTTTATTTTCAATATTTACCTATATAAGGTACATTTTCTCTTTTGGTTGTTGGCTTTTGTTCTCTGTGTCTGGTATTATGGAAGGAAACAAATATAATTCTTTTCCTGTTCTTTTGATCATCAGCACACCTGAACATGTTATAGAGTAAATTTGTTTCTATAAGTCACTATCACAAATGCAAATCTTTCAATTCAAAGGAAAAACCTAGTTGATGAAATGAAAAAACTGAAAGCTCCAGCACCTCATTAATGAGTGGGCTGCAGCCTATGAACACCACATGAGGTATGGGCATCTTCTTATTGGTAAAGAAGTGTCAAAGGAAGAATTACAATAAATTTTAAAAAGGAAATTTCCCAAATGACTAGAGAGGTCTTCTAGTGTTGACATACATGAGAATGTGTGCGTGTGCGTGTGTGTGTATGTGCGAGAGAGAGAGGGCGGGGGAGAGAAGGAGCAGGGAGGGGGGAGAGATTGAAAAATACATAATGGGCTTATCTAAGCATTAGTTTTCAAATCTTATAAGGTGGCCCTGGAAAAAAGGAAATGGGCAGGTAAACAATGGATGAAAATAATGTTGTATTTAAGAAAATCACACTGCTTCTATTTATCTTTCATACTGGCCACATTTTAAAGTTTTTTAAAAAATGTAAACATGATAGGTCTTGATAACTAATTCCCAATCCAAAAGTTTCTATTGGGTTCATTTGTTTGTTTTTATATTTTTCAATTAATTACTAAGAAAAAAAAAACACCTCAAATTGTCAGAAAGCAAATAAAGTTACCAAGCAGTAAAAATCCTTAAGTATATTTTTAAAAGAATTAAACATATATCAATTGTAGGAATGGACATGTAAAGTATAATTTGCACAACTGAGATATGGTTTCTTTCTATAGAAAGAGATGAAAAGTAGAAACGATGAGAACGAAATAGAATGCTCGAGTATTTTCTTTCACGGCTCTTTCATGACTTATCGTAGCTAGATTAGAGAATTAGAAAACATGTCTTTACCTAGAAGTGCCACCAGGCTTAGCAGAACCACAATGTGCTTCATTCCTTTCCTTTTATGGAAATACAGGAGAATGCAGAAGATCAGTATTTCTAAAATCTAGAAATAAAAAAAGGTGAAAAAGAGTAAAGTATAAGTTATTCTATAACAGGTCTTCAGAATGCCACACCTCTCTTTTTGACTTTGCAACAGTTCTCATATGAGAGTTGAAGGTGATGTGACTGGAGTTCCTCAGGACAATCATAAACACACGGGACTATAAGGAGCCTCAGCCATCCAGCCCCACACGGCCTATATGCCAGTCCAGATCTCCATCCTGACCTCTGCGCAGCGCCGGCCTCGTTTACCCAACTGTCTACCAGACATCTCCACATGCGTGTCACATGAGCACGGGCAACACTGAACTCCTGATTGCCTACCTCCCCTACCTGTTCTTCCTGGGCTTTACCCCCCAGCAAGTGACATCACTACACCCCTCCCCTTCCCTCACTCCCTGCCGCTCACTCTGACTACTTCCATAGCCTCTCATTTGCCCTGGTTTTACTCTTGCCTCTCTGTAACGCAGCCATTGGGCAGCCAGAAGAATCATTTAAAAATACAATTTGGATAACAAAACATTTCACTCATAGAGAATATATATGACACATATATAAAGTAATATAAAGTATTTACAGTCATCCAACAAGTACTCATGTGCCCTCTGTGCTACCTGAGGAAGAGAGCCAACCAATCAACTTGAAGTCTGTTGCATGCCCATCTCCAACCGCAGTCCCCTCTCCTACGACCGCCCCAGGAATTACTGTACTGATTTTGGTGTTTACTATTCACTTCCTTTATAGTTTATCACATTTCTATGTACCCCCAAACAACACCCTCTTTATTTGTGCATACTTTTGGAGTTTATACAAGTAGAATCATATTGCTTTCATGTGTTTTCTTTCAGTGTGTGTGTTGATTATGAGATTCATCCAGGATGATACATGTAGTAAAAATATAAATTAGATCCAGTCATTTCTTTGCTTAAACCTCCGATGGTTTCCTATCACATTAAGAATAAAATCCCAACTCCCTCCTGGATCACAAAGCCCCAAGCGACTTCTCTGACCTCATTTTATGCAGCTCGCACGTGGATGGTCCAACCTGCACCAGCCACGGCCTCCCTGCTGCCCCAGTGCTTTGCAGTCCTCTGACTGCTCCTGCCTTTGGGCCTTTGTACTGTTTGTGCTCCCTGAAATGTACTTGCCCTAATCTTTGCTCCTTCCAGTTAGTCAGCTCTTAGCTTAAATGTCACCTCCACTGGGAGTTCTTCTGGGACTGCTCTAACAGAGCCATGAGTCATCTCATGTCCTTGACTTCAGGTGGCTACCAAAGAGGATTTTATCATCATCTGTCATACTTCCTGTTCACGTATTTATGTGTTTCTTGTCTGTCTCCCCCAACTAGAGCATCAGCTCTGTGAGAACAGGGGCCCTATCTGTCGTGTTTGCCACTCTGCCTCCAGCACCTGGCACACAGTCACTCAATAAGTACTTATGAAATTAATGAGTAAATTATACCTCAAACTTATTATAAATAACTTTCCAAAAAATAGGCTTAATGTCTAATAAGCTGAGAGTTCAATAAAATTTTCCTACCCTTAAAAAAATGCTAGTGTAATTTTCAGTTCTCAGTTTTACTTTGGTTTTAAATTTTTTCTTTCTTGAGGTTAAGATAACCTGAAGCAATGCTATTTTTTTTTAAAAGAGATAGTATGCATGGACTGAATTAATGTTTATATAATGTAAATATGAATGTTTACTTTTCTGACATCATACAAGTAAAAATACCACTAGCTTTTTTTTTTTCTTAAAAATTTCTAGAATTAGTGACTTCACTACTTTCAGGACTGCATTTTACTTGTGGAGCCCTTTCTAAGTTAACACAAATCTCTGCTGTTTCCACTCTGGGTTTTGCCTGTTGGTTGGTTTTTTTCCTTTTTTCCTTTAATGCTCCGCGGGTGCAGAAAGCAGCAGGACTGTATCTTCCACATTTTAAAAAAATCTTTTCATCTAGTATGGAAGGTTAACTCATCCCTTAGCCTTATCTTTTCCTGGTAAATTTAACCAATTATTTTAACTTTTCCTCATAGAACTGACTTGCCAGGTCTTTAATTTAATCAAGGTGTGCCACCAAAGCTGTTCAACGCCCATCTCTTTTCCTTCCCAAAAGCTGCCAATAAAACACTGGGTGTCCCCACACCTCCGTACAACTCATGATCGTTAACAGAAATGGCCCTCTTGGCTGGGTCTCCATTCAACCACCGGCTTCCACCGCTCAGGTGACACAATTACAAACAACCCAGAGCAGCTCTGGGACCATGTACGCTCTGTGGGACAGAAGGGAGCTCTTCCTGCACTGAGGCACAGGGCATGTAGCTAAATCTGCTAGCTGATTATTAATTGGGGGGGGGGGGTGAGAGTAGTTATCACTTCTTAAAATCATATATGCCTCTTTTTGTGAATTTCATCTCTGTAGCTTCAGATAAATAAAACCTAAGTTCCTATGCTTCACAGAATGACTGTAGTTCTGTCTTGTGGCTAGAGGCTGGGAAGCTCCCAGGAACAAAATATTCAAGCAGCATGCATTAATGTTAATTTTTTTCTAGCAACATCCTCTCTTTTTATATTGGTGAACATACCAATATAAAAGAAGCTATGATTTCTGCCTGTTGCTGCAACCCAGGCAGAGGCTGCTTTGTTGCTGATTGCTCCCAGAAGTCAGAAATCACACTTATTGCCTGCTCCCCAGCTTGCTTTACTTGTACTAATTCACTGAGTCCTCACAAGAATCTTAGGAGGCAGTTGCTTTATTATCCCCATTTTACAGACAGGGAAACCAAGGCTCAGAGGGGATTCAGCTCTGGTAGGCAGAATAATGGCTCCCCAAAGATGTCCATATCTTAACTTCTGGAACTTTTATGTTTTTTACATGGCAAAGGGGCTTTGCAGATGGGGTTAAGGTTATGAATCCTGAAATGGGAGAGGCTCCTGGATTATTCAAGTGGGCCCAAGGTAACCACACGCATCTTTAAAGGTGAGAAACTTCCCAGCTGTGGCCACAGAGAACTGTAATCTGAGACGGCCCTGAGCCGAGGAATGCCGGCGGCCCCTAGACGCTGGAGAAGGCCAGGAGGCAGACTCTCCCCCAGGGGCACTAAGAAGGAACACAGCCCTGTCAACAGCTTGATCTTAGTCCAGTGAGACTTGTGTTGGACTTCTGACATTCAAAACTGTAAGTTAATAAATTTGTGTTGTTTTAAGTCACCAAGTGTGTGATCATTTGTTATGGAAGTGATAAACTAATTTATAATAGGTTTTGGTACTGGAAGCTTTTCCAGGGAAACAGAATCTTCAGGAGGAATTTTCTGAACTGATTCTGGGGTTTCTGGATTGGTTCTCCAATATAATTAGGTTTAAAGGCACCTTCACCCTGTTTTCAGCAGTAAAAAGAGCACTGGCAGTCCATGCCACGATGTGACAAAACAGACACACAAAATTTCACCATGGATGCCCCACTTCCAGTATCAGACTCTGAGCCCACATCACCTCATCTTCTCTTACTGAGTTCTTTCTTGTAAGCATAGCCTTTGCTATGGCTTCCTTGTCTACAAGAAATGATTTCTGCAAAGGTTCTCTCTGAAGCCAAGTCTGGACAAAGGTCTCATCCTTGGTGGTCGGCTTTTATTAGTTTTGCATAGAGAGGTGTGTAGTGAAATGAATCAGTGTGTGCACTCTGGAGACGGACTGCCTGGTGTTGAATTCTGGCTCTGCCACTTATTATTTAAGTGACCTTGGAGACAAGTTATTGATCTTCCTTCCCTCAGTTTCCCCAGCTGCCAATGGATAGGGCTGCTGTGCAGGTAAAGGACAGCACACAGTCAGAGGTGGGCGCGGGCCGGCCTATTCAGTGAGAGCTGGCTGCTGCAGAAGTGTGCCCACTGCAGGCTTGCAAATGTTATTCACACTCAGACAACAAAGCCAATGAACCTCAGGCGAGAGACACTGAGGCCTCAGAAACACATGGGTTTTTCTCCCTTTAGGGTTTTCACACCTGGTGGTGGGCTATGAGGCAACTCTGCCAGAAAGGCTGCCATAATAATTGGCTTTGGGATATAGAATTATACCAAATGACAGGCCCGCTGCTTCTGCTGATTTAATTTTTTGTCTGGCAGAGAGAAAATGAGCACCATGCAGATTGTTTTGTGAAGAATTCTATGTTCACAATAGAGGTTTCAATTTGAATAGTCTGTTCAATTTGAATAATCTGGATAGGCAAAATGGCCACATTCAAGCCTGCCAAAGAACATAAAGGAATTGAGACTTAGGGCTGCCTTTCCTCATGTGGGTTCATCAGACCAAGTTAATACATGTTAATCAACAAAAGGTCCTTCCAGAAAAGGGCCTCAGTCACATAAGCCTGGGGCATGTGGAATAAACAGAATTAAGCTTGTCTCCTTCCTAAAGTACTTCTAGTTTTTAACATGCTAACACAGATGATGAATGTGTCATTGAGGGTCTTCTCTCTAAGCTAGTGTGACCTTGATGTCCCACTCAGTTTGTTTCCTTGCTTTGGGGCAAACACTGGTGGGAATACCTCTCTATGGGTATGAATACAGGCTAAGAAAGGCTGTTTTAGTGGGAGAGAAAAGGACACTCCATTCTTCACCAGCTTCTCAAATCCTCTTCCTGCCCAAGGGTACCAGCTCAGAGGACAGGCTCCTGGGCCTGAGGCTTCCTCTTCATGTAAGCCCTAAAGGTAAAATGGACATCCACCTGGTATAGGTAAACACAAGGGAGTGCTATTAACCAGCTTGTAATACAGTTTTGTAATCCCCTCTTGAGAAATGTAAAACTTATTCAGATTTTAGTATACTTTTATTCATTTTATTAGTTAGTTACTCAGTCCTGACAGGCAATTCAGGTACTGCTTTTATACTCAGTGTGATACAAAAACAGTTAGATGAATGATACTTCAAAGAATAGACTTAATTACTGTAATTATGATCTTTGCAGTCATGGTTTGCAGAAAAAGCACAGAATCTGTCACATCCAAGAATTAAATATTAATTACTTAGATGTTTTAACAGATTTAAACCAAACTTCAGCTCAAGATCTTAGTATATAATTGTTAACTTCTAGAGTCTTTAGCGATGCAACATATAATACATTAAATTCCAAACTAAGAGACCTACAGCTATTGCCTTTAGAGTCTAATGCCAATAGTGTTATTCAATGGTGACATTATTAAAGGTTTATTTAAAGCTATCTTATAAATATTTGGAATTATTTACATTTTTGATGACATTTACTTTTAAATACACTTTCATTATTTTATAGGAATATGGGTCTCTCCTAGGACTATAAAATTCCTGCTACAGGATTCCTGTCTATACCCAGAATGACTAAAACATTGAATGAATTAGTGGATAAATGAATGAACGAATTTAAGAGTTGACATTTGAAAATAGCAAAGTGCAACTAATTTCAGAGTTTATTTTGTGAGAATATAAGGTTTAGTAAAAAATAGTTTTCTTTTAAAATGTTTTTTTCTAGTGTTAATAATATAAGCAACATCATTATCAAACAATGCTGTTTATTCCAAAAAAATAAGTCTTTAATCACCAAAGGATTCAATTTAGGCTATTAATTTTCTGGTCATAAACTATCTGACTCTTTTCTTACTGGATGAAGAATTTGTTTTGCCTGTAGGCAAAGAATAACAATGTGCTGGTAGGACTTCAAGTTTAGACTATCATGAAACAATCCACAAGTCCTTCTAGTTCTTAGATTTGATTGATGAAAGCTGTGATAGTTAAAGGACTGGGCATAGTGGACAAGCAGGAAGACACAATGGGGCAGGTAGAAGACACAAAGTGTGACATACCTGAGCAAGGCTAATCTGAATTGGGAAGCCCAGTCTTAAAGGCTGATGGAGGGCAGAGGCAAGGGGAACATTGAGAGGAGGGAATTAGGGAAGAACATACTGAGTTCGGTTTTTGAGATGTTACATTTGAGGAACCTATGGGATATCCAGGCAGGGGTGACCTATAGTGGAAAGATGAGAACACAGCTTTGCAGTTCAGAAAAGGCCTGGAAAGGAAATGCAGGTCTGGATTTGGAAGTCTTTCTTAAAGGACGATGGTAGGGTGGGCACTGAGATCACTTTAGAAAATGCTGGATAGTATTTAGCAAGAATAGGTAAGCATGGTTGGCAGAAGAGAAGGAGGTGACCACCCAGAGCCTGGGACAGTGAGGAAGAGGAGAAACGGAAAACAAACTGAGGAGTCCAGAGAGGGGAGCATTTCAAGGAGAAGATGATGGGCCACAAGTAAATGCTGCACACAGTTCAAGAGGAATCAGAACCAAAAAAATAAAAGCAATCCCAGATGGCAACTCATGGGGAGGGATCTACTAGATTATAATGAATAAGGAGTGAACAGGAACTGAGAAAAGGGATGGTAATAAATTTTTGGTGGTGAGGGGAAGAGCAATAGGATAGTTTCTTAAATGGTGTGCAGTGTATGAGCATTTTTTTGGGGGGGAGGGGGTAGTTCCCTGGCTGGGAATTGAACCCAGGCTGCAACGCTGAGACCACCGAAGCCTAGCCACTACCCCACCAGGGAACCCCCTATGAGCAATTTTTAAACAGAGAAAACTAAATGCCTTTGTTGAGTAAGAGAAATGGGTACACAGGAAACTACAAGGAGAAAAGCCCTCTAAACATTTGTGTTCCAGTGGTCAGAATAATACATCTGAGATGGTAAGATATATAGAATTCTTATCACATAGACTAGAAAATGCCAGACAATAATATAATACCATGCAACGCCTGCTGTAATATCTTAAGTTACACTTGGAACAAAGTTCACTAATAACTATGTCCCTACAAATGCCAGTGTCACACTTTTAAATAATAGGTATATAAAGTAGTATCACATTAACTGTTTTAATGGCAGAGGACTAGAGCAGATAACTTTTGGAAGGCCATGTCTAATCCTAAAAATATGTGGCCCTGCATGTTTTGGTTCTTTTTACTGAATTCACAACTATTTTACCAATCCAGTTCTTGGTTAAATGCTCATCTAGACTATCCCAGTTTTCTTCTTATTAGCTGCCATCCTAGGATATTCTTCTTCTCCATTTAAACTGACTTCTGTAACAAGTTGCATACCAACCATTTCAATCATGTTCTCTCTTTATATCCACTGGACACAGTCATTGTATCAAATAAAATATCCCAATTAGTGGCTTAAAATTTCTATGTCAGCTCATTCCACTCTTTCACATATCCCACTGCTGTCTGCTTCTCCACAGTCCATTGCACTGGTCTCAATAAATACCTTTTGTGAAGAGAGTATCTAACTCGAGTAAAATTCAATGAAGTAAAACGTGTCTTCAGGTATTTCCCTTTGACCTGGGAAGAAAGTTTTTTTTGGGGTTTGTTTGTTTGTTTACTTTGAGTTGTCCTAAAACATGTTGCTCTAAAATTTGCCAGATTAAATGTAGAAATTGTACCAATGACGTGTTACCCCCAAGGTTAGGATACCTGGGAAATTGGGGATGTTTCTATTGCTGATTTAGTGTTTTAAATACTTTGGTGTTGGTCAAATATATTTACATTTTAATGAGATATAAATGCTGAGAAGAAAAGATTATATTAGTTCTATAACATCTGCATGTACCAGTGGTCCAAGTAACAGTTTCTGGAATAGTAAAATTTTTGGAATTCTTACCACATAGATCAGGAACTGCCAACCAACAAAGTAATACTGTATTGTTCTTGCGGAGATAGCCTGAGTTATATTTGGAGCAAAGTTCACCAATAAATACGTTCCTGCAAATGCCAATGTCATACCTTTAAATAAAATTGAAAAGACAAACCAAGTTGAAAAGGGACGTTTTAAGTGTTTTTGCAGATTCAAGCATTACCTAGAGACTGAGAATTACTTGTAAAAGTGCCTATTAAAATACAATTTATCAAACCATCCCTAGACGCATCACACATGGACCAGATGACATGATGTTTAAAGGAACATAAGGGCCAGGGAATGGATGGGGCAGGAAGGACATAACTTGGGAGTTCTCTCTGTTGTTCCAGATGAATCCTGGCCTCTCCAGAGAAGCTTTTACCCCAAGATGGGGAAGATTAGAGCACATGTGTAAGGAGACATGCAAACCCAACCCAGCTGGCTGTTTGTTTTCATGTGGGCTAGTAAATGCAAGGGATCTAGATGGAGATGGCGGAGCCCAGGGAGTAGGGATGTCCATCCACACTGCCCTTACTCATCTTTGGAACCTTTACACACACACTTGGGTGATTATATGCTCTGAAACTGTGGTAAATGAGCACCTTAATCATTGCCATTTATTGGAGTCCTTTTCACAGAAATAATGGTGAAGAGTGACTTGCTGTAAGATTTATTTAATCCAACTTAGAATAAGAATTCTAGGCATAGCTTAGTAAAATATTATGCCACATAATAAACCTATATAAGGAATGTGTTACTGTCATCACTTTGATATTACTTGAAATAATGGTGGAAGGGAATGTGTGTGAGAGGAGTGGACATGGAAAGAGGGATAAAATAAGGACTTATCCTTCCAAATAACACTGATAACTGCATATTTATTGATAATTAGCAGCCCAAGAATAAGTGACATATGTAGCATTTTTCAAATAATACCCTTGAAAACAATTCAACTTGTTTCATCACTGAGGTCAGCACTGTTGTGTATATAATTTACAACCAGTGTTGACTACAACCTGAAACAATTTTGTTTGTCTATAAAAATCTCACAATTTGAAGACACCAATTTCCTATTCCTCTTAACCAAATGATTTAGGGTTTTGAACTCTAGTTTCTGAGAACAAAGAGCATTTGATTGTTCATCCAAGCTACACAGTAGCTATTCAGGGTATTGTAGAAGCTGTAAAATAAGCTTTCTCTAATATAACAATTTATTCTGTAATGCTTTGTGCAGGCAAATTATATGCACAATTATAAAAGCTATTTCTAATGAGAATTTTTAAAATGAAAACAATATACATTATTAAACATTGTAATAAAAGGAAAATAATAAAAACCATATATAAGAACTTGGACAAAATTATGGCCAGCCTTGTCCTTTCTTTGGGGGAAAAAAAAGATCTTATAATTGCTTAATATTAGGTTCTTAGGAAGATGAGATAATAAAAAAAGTTTTCTAAACCTGGTATAGTAAAGCAGAATAAATGAACTGAATATAATTTAGAAGTCTCCGAGACTCCTAACTTTCTTATTTACATTGAGTTCCTCTGCTAGTGATTTCTTTATCTTATCTAACTGTATCTAGTGTCAATTGTATTTCTTTTTTTTAAATTCACTTTTCAATGGGTAACACATATACATGGTAAAAATATTCAAAAGACACACAAGGGTGATCAGGAAAAGTTAAATCTCTCTCATACCCTTATAGGTACTAGTTTCTCTCCTCAAAGTTAACCATTACCACTAGTTCTTGAGATTTTCTTTCCAGATGTTTTATGCATGTATGTGTGACAATATATTGAATTTTTTACACAAACAATATTATACACACTTTTCTGTATCTTGCTTTATTTCAACAGAACATCTTGGAGAATATTTCACATCAGCATATACAGGGCAGCCTCACTCTTGTTCAGTCTGCATAGGATTCCGTTATAGGAGGCAGTGTTATTTATTTAACTAAACTTTCCAATATGGTCCTGTTTCACATCCTGACACATTCCTCCCACTTTCACATTTGCTTCCACATTTGCATAGGTGAGCCCATTTCTACCGATGCCCTTAAAAACAAATAAAATGACTGATGATTTTGCAATTATACTTTCAAAGTTACTTTTGACATGTATTCTTTGATCTGAGCGTCACATCACTGTGAGTCTAATAAATAACTTTACGGCAGCTCAGTAGGCCAGACTTGCTTCTCAGCAAGTTTAACTTCAGCTACCTCTCACAATTGCAAAGGCAGTCTGGATAGCTGCTACCTGTTATATGCTTGTTTTTTTGGTGACATTTGTATTTTGCTATACAACTGTCTCCTTTGTAATTCATCTGTATGTTTTTCAAAAGTGTCTAAAAGTGTTAAAGACAGTTATTAGCAGCTCCTTGAATAAATTTCCTTAAAGTTTATTTAGATCCCACTTTTCTCCTAAAAGTGGCATGAAATGTCAGTTCCTGCTATTTTTTATTTCAGAAAAGCCATGAATATTCCTTCTTTTGAAAGACATTTCTGACTTAGAAACCTTGCTACTTTACCTTCCACTGGTCCATTTGCCCAAAGGAGTATTCTGGAAGTGCAAGATACTAAAGAAAGAGAAGCTTCACTGGGCATGCTCTTTGCCCTTGGAAATGGTTAAATGTCAGGTCAAGAATTAGATTGTGGAAGTCTAATGCAAGCTGAAACTGCTTCTGAGGAATTCAAATTTCACTGCTACTTGGTAGCTGGAAGCTATTTATCCTTCTGTGACTCAGTCTTCTCATCTCTAGGTACAAATTAACTTGTCATACCTGCTAGATTCCAGGAATTTAACCCTGCAAGTGGCCAGTCTGTGGAGCTGAATAGGTTTGAACAGTTCACCTGGAGGCCTGATGTGACAGAGGACTCTGGTACAGAGTGACCTCAGGATGCTGACTGCCAAGAGTCAATGACCATCTGAGTTAAGCTTAAAAATTAAGGCAAAATTGTATTTCTACCGTTATAGGCCAGGGATCATCAGGGACTGTCACTGGGGCTGTCTCCAAGGGAATGACAATTCAATATGACAATGGAAGGGCTGGACAGGAAGGAATGGGCTGGCACTTAGTGAGGACTTCTCCTCGCTGGTCTTAAAAGAAAACAGAAGAAAGGAAATGACATACCAGATCACAGAGAAGAAACACCAGCAGCACTATGTTTGCTGCCCACTGCTAACCTCAGGGAACTGGTGCACAAAGCACCAAGATCTAGGTATCAGCCGGGACCACAGACGGAGCAGCTGTGGGTAAGCTACAGGTGGGAGTCAAAGACTGGATGCTGGACATGACCATGATGCAGGAATGTGGCCTCACCCACCACTCTCATGCCCTGACCTGTGGCAAATACATTTTCTCATCAAATACAACTCAAGTCAATTCAGAGTCTACAATGATGTGGTGAGAGTTTCAGATTTCACTTGACTCAAAATACAAATATTAATAAAATTTCTTCCTGTAAACTTGCCATATGTGTGAAACAGGTAAAACAAGCTCTTTCTGGTAGATAGGGTAGGTATACTGAGGGAGGGTATATGCCAAGGGGGGGGGGCAATCATTTTTTTAAGTGATGTTCTTAAAATTATTGATGTCATAGGCAAGTATGGCTGACATGAGTATTACATTGTGATCACCATTATACTAAAATATGATCATAACTACAATAATAATAGCTAATACTTATAAGCACAATTGTAAATGCTTTATATAACTAAACACTTATAACCTGTGAAAAATAACTATACTATTATATTATACTATTGTAACATATACTATATGTATATTATAGAGCATGTAATATATAATAATGTATACTACTAAATTATTACTATCCACATTGGCCATATGAAGAAATTGAGTCACAGTGGGAATTAACTATCTTGTCTGGTATTTTTCTAGCTAAGTGGAGAGCTTGAATTGGAACCTAGGTAGTCTATCTTCTCAATGATTACACTCTCCTGCCTGTTGTATGCATAGAGGACCAGGGCTGACGAATGGACAACTCAGGGATGCCTTCCACATTGTAGTCTTAGCAAGTGGTGCTAAGAGCTCTTCAGAACATCCCCACAGGGTCCAGAAGGAATTGACTTCTCTTGGCAGTGCTCCTTGACTGGCCCTGAGATTCCTTTAGGAAAGCACCTCAAAACTGGTGATCCCTGGAACCAGTTTCATAAGACGATGACACTCCAGCAAAAAAGGCCTCAAGTCAAACTTGAGTTAAACAAACTAAATCGTTCTTTTACTGGAAGATCCTTCAGATCCTCAATGTGTTCACTGTGACTCTCCTAGAGAAAGACATGGTTGTAATATTTTCTAGACATATTTGACCATGTATATCATCTCGAAGAAGTGCTTGGAGGAATATTTTACACTTTGGGAAACTCTGACATTTAACTGGATCCAGCTGTGAGACGGCAGCCTCTGTTTCAGGAGGCTATGGCTGTTCCATTATAAAAGTCTCCTGCAGATCCTTGTGGACTGAGAATGAAGAATAAAAGTGGTTGAAGGGAAAACAGTCTAGAATCAGGCTCCTTCTGATGCTTCTGTTCACTGGCACCGCTAACCCACCGAGTTCCTCACCTATGCAAGCCTTATCCTAAGATTTACTGCACAATTCTTCCTCAGTTGAAATCTAGTTTCCCAGCTCACACTTCCCCTTAAGTAAAACCTGAAATCTCCTTTAATTTTGTCTCCACTGCCCACTGGATGCCAGCTAGTGTAACTGTCTATGGTCTAGCTTCTGGGATCTGGCTTGATCTGACTTTTGGTTAGCCTTAAGAGTTTTTTTAATATTCAGCTAACCTGACTCCAGCCCAGACTGATGTCTGATTCTTTTGGTCCTTCCAACATGACTCTTGATCAATGGGTGTCCAGGTATTACTTTTGTGGGATACCAGGAGTCACACAATAAATTGCACTCTTCAACACCAAACCATTTGGGATGTTCTCCCCTCAATACAACCTATCCAGATTCCTCAGGCTTATGGCAGCTAAATCCTGAAGGAGCCTTGGATTGGGAAGTGTCAGTAATGTACTAAATAGAAATAGTCCTGAAGCTATTATACCATCAAAAAGTCTGCCATTCTTGAGGCATCTCTGAATCCAAAAATAGCCAATTTGTCCTCTCAACCAGAAATGATAGGTTGTTTGACTAGATTAGTATTCTACATACTGACCCCAAACCAAGCTGACTTGCGGTGTGGGAGAAGGAAGGAAGGAGATGATCTTCATCTCACTATTAATCTTCTGACATTCTATCTGGGGAAATCATTTATAGGTGACTTGAAATAATTAAGTTACTAGTCTCTGGAGAGTGCTGATGAATTGACTGTAATTTTTATTTTTATGATAATACTATGTGGACTTAAATCAAGTAGTATCTCGCAGACTATTAGATTCAGTATTTTTGATGACTAAGGGAGAAAAGAGGAGAAAATACTATCATTTTTGGCTGATTGAAGGGGAGAGAAATCTGGTACTTTTTTTCTACAGGACAAAAATCATTAAAGTAATTTAAAGTTATTAATCCACTAAGAATCAGAGTACCGTCCAAATCCTGTCATTGAGTTAATAATAGTTGGCTATTCCTTTCAGACATAGCTTTTGTGAGGTCATTTTTTGAGGCTAGTGGTGAAAAGCTTCATAGCCACAGAGCAACATTTGGCAATAAATTAGTTCAGCTTGTTCCCACATGGTCCAAAATCTTCATTTGTTCCATCATGAAAAATAAACTTTCATTTGCTTGAAGCAGGGAAAAATAAATGGTTTTCTTTTGCACATTCTGACAATTTAATTTTTAGCATGCGTATATGTTAATTTATTTATTTTTTTAAATGTCACTAACTGTTCTTTTCCCAGTCTGGTTTTAGTCTCCGTCAAAAAAAAAAAAAGAAGCATTTTTAGCTTTTAAAGAGAGTCAAATATTCTCAAGGTGACAGCAATACAGGACAAGAGAAAATACACATGACTTAACACACTGCTGAGTGAAATTGGGGAAAAAAGTCTTTCTCTAAGTAGGAAGTGGGTATTATACCTCAGATCATAATAATCTTATGATATTGCTGCTGGAGGCATGGGTATGGAATAGGTGACTAAATCCTTCTTTATTCTTATGACATCAAAGTCAAGAATTGATCACTTTTGATTTCAGAATAAAACAAATGTGACTACGTATATAGCCCTACTGAAAAACCATCAAGTTAGGAAGGCAAGAAAACCCAAACCAGATCTGTGGGGAATGTTGCCTGGATTACTAAAGTTCTCAAAAATACCCTAATTAAGGTTTCCTGTGATGAGCCAGTAGAGTGCAGTGCTGGGTGACAGTGTTAGTAGTAATGATGACAGCTAACATTTTTGAGCACTTTTTTTTTTTTTTTTTTACATAATAGGCACTTTTCTAAGAGTTTTACATATATGAACTCATTTAATCTGAGGAGGTAGGTAATATCTTTATAAAGATGAGAAAATTGAGGCTTAATGAGATTAAGTAACTTTGCAAAGGTCACACAGCTCTCTGACACTAGAGATTCACCCTCAGTCATGAAATTTCATGTTGTTCTGTCAGGCTGTCATTGGAATACTGGCCCACCACTTAGCTCCATGACCTTGGGCAAGTTATTTAACCTATCTAAGTGTCAGTTCTATAAATGGGTTGTTCCTATATTTTAGGTGAGATAGTTCATGTAAAACAGTACATGGAAAGAGTAAATATTTAATAAAGGTTAACTGTTTTTAAAATAAGAGAAATCAGCAAATAATCAAAGAATAGGTTATTTTTATTGTATATTGTTTGTATATGTGTGTGTGCATGTGTATATGTGTGTGTACGTTCCCTATTCCTTATATTGCATTTTTAGTATTAGCTCCTGGGAATGAAGTTGGTCATGGAAATGATGACAATTATAGCAACAGGGCTTTACATTTGTTAAAGTTCTTATGTGAATTACCCAATTTGATCCTTAAAACAGCCTCCTATATTCGTCAGCAAACTGAGGCTTAGAGAAGTTAAAATATTATGTTGGCCATACAGCTGACAGTAGAAGTTGAATTCAGATTTGAACCCATGAGAGTGAGTTTAATTTATATCCTTTGATGTTGACCCAGTTACTTGTTTTTAGTAATGCTCAGTTGATCTAAGTATAATAACCAAATCATCTGCAGATATTGGTATTTCTATTTTTTAATTAAATTTATTGGAAACAACTGAAGTGTCCTTGATAGATGATTAGATAAAGAAGACATGGTACATACACACAATAAACTATTACTCGGCCACAAGAAAAGATGAAATACTGCCATTTGCAATAACATGAATGGATCCTGAGATTATTACGCTAAGTGAAATTAAGTCAGACAGAAAAAGTCAAGAACCATACGACTTCACACATACTGATATTTCTATTTCTTTCCTTTCTACAATTACAGCTTTCATTTATTTTTTTCCTAACCCTTACTGGCAGCAGTTGCAGTAGAGCATTAAATGAAACTTACCTTACGTTTTGGCACGTTTGTTAACACTTCTCTTGTTATTCCCTCTGTATGCTCTCCTCCAAATGCTTGGATATGACCCATGCCTGTCCTACCCAGTCATCAAAACTAATTCAAATGTTACCTCTGCTGTAAAAAATTCTCTTTGAACATCCCAGCTAGAATAACCTTTTATTCTAAACCAGTGGTTCTCAATTGGGGGTAATTTCACCCCCAAGGAACACTTGGCAATGTTTGAAGTCATTTTTGGTTGTTGTAAGTGGGTCAGAGGGTGCTACTGGCATCTAATCTGTAAAGGCCAAGAGGGATGCTGCTCAAGTCCCTGCAAGACATAGGACAGCCCCCTACAACAAAGAAATATCCAGCCTAAAATGCCAGTGGTGCTCAGGTTGAGAAACACTGTTCTAAACTAGGCATTACAATACATATTATTTCCTGCTTAAAGAAACTTGCTTATGTATGTATTTTATCACTAAATATATTATTTGAGGACAGGGATTCTGTCTTTATCATCTTTTTATCACTAATGTTCATGATAATTAGCAAATCCCCCTTTATATCCATCCGTATTACTTCATTTAATACCTTAGATTAATTTAATAATCAACATTAACTACAAATGATGGCATATGTTAGATAAAACAATTTAAAGTTTCTTGAAGACATTTGATAAATGAGAAAAATAATGTAGGACTTAATTTTTTTAACTTATAAAACTCGGCATTGCTCATTTCTGATTCCATACAAGTTCTCCATGATTCCACAAACCATAATAATATATTTTAAAAGTGTATAAAAATAATGTATTTGAAAAGATACAGTTCACATGTGATTGCATTTGGAAAAACATTTTAACAATGAAAAATCTGACAATGCTGACTAAAAAACTCTACCAGTAGAACCAAACTAAGGAGGAAAAAGAAAAAGTGAAAACACTTTCAAGACACTAGGCTCAAGGGAAACACGATCAAAGAAAAAAAAAAGTGCTCAACACAGCAACACTGGTGTCACATTTAAAGCTCAAATTTTAAAAATAAATGTGTGATCTTCTTGGAGGCAAGTAGGCATTGCTTTAATTAAAGTGCCTAAGGTATCATATTCATTATCATATGTCAGCAGCAATTTCAGACAGGATTTAGGAAGAAAACATGAATCTTTATAATTCTTCTCACCAATGGTATTTCCAACAAGAGTAGGAGATAGAGTCACTATATGAAGGCTTTGCTATATAACTAACCTTTCTTACAGCCAGGAAGTCTACTGTTATCTTCCATTAATAGCTGTACACTAGACTCTCTGTTAACTGAAACTCAAGCAACGAGCACTCTCAAGCAACTGGCAAAAATTTCAAAGAAATACTACATTTATCCAGCATGGGTTCTTGTTAACTGAGAGTCTACTGTATTTCTAATTAAAATTTTGAAGAGCAAAGTTTTATGTTACTTTTGGAGACAGCTAAATACAAATTATGTAGTTAACTGGTGCATCTAATTTTTGTATGTTTTTCATTTTTATGTAGCACTGTCACACAACAATCTACAAAATGTGTTCTTTGAAGTGGAATACTCTATTAGGTAACATTTTAAAAAATTTTATTAAGTTCATTAAAATTTCATAAAATTCATAACAATATTGTATGATATTGTAACAATTTGCTGTGGTGAATGGTATGGGCAGTGGTCACAATGGAAATGGAAATATTTCCTATAGAAGAGCAGATGGCAACTCCAAAACAGAGTAACATTCACCTCTAAATGAGATTATATCCACTTCAGTAATTTGTTCCCAGTTTTTGAAGCACATGTTTATTATATACAGTATTATTATTTTCTGATCAAGCTGTGCTATAATTACATGAATTAAAAAATTACTTACCTAGTAAATCTGAGGCTCTCAAATTTTCTTTCAGAAACATAATAGAAATAATGGCACTACCTAGAAAGAAAATGGCTGTTAGTGGAGTTTCCAATATAAAAACATGTATTATGCAATGCTATTTCAAAGGAGTGAAGCAGTTTGTGTCTTAGGTCTGACAGCTGTGTCCTGGTCAGAGATACCCAGTAGCTGTGGCTATAAAAATAACTTCTTTCCCCCTTATTGTTGAGGATACATGGAAAGTGGCCTGGTTTACAATGGCCCTAGAACAATGACTGGGATACTGCCTGGTATATAGTGGGTTTAATAACAGTTTACTAAATGACTAAATGAATGGAAAGAGAGAGAAGAGAAGAGGAGAGGAGAAGAGGGGAGGGGAGGAGAGGGGACGGGAGGAGAGGGGAGGGGAGGGGAGGGCTGAGCAGAGAAGAGAAGACAGAGAAGGAGGAAAGGAAGGAAGAAAGGCAGAAAAGAATAGAAAGGCAGAAAGAGATAGAAGGGAATGAAAGAACAAAAGAAAGAATGGAAAGAATGAAATTTTAACTCGAAGTACCTCTTAAACTAGGATTGTAAATTGGTGTCAACACTATGGAAAACAGTATGCAATTCCTCAAAAAATTAAAAATATAACTACTATATGACCCAGCAGTTCCACTTCTGGGTATTTATCTGCAAATGTTCATTGTATCATTATTTAGAATAGCCATGATATGGAAGCAACCTAAGTGTCCTTTGATAGAAGAATAGATAAAGAAGATGTGGTACAACAGAATATTACTCAACTATAAAAAAGAATGAAATCCTGCCATTAGTGATAACATGGATGGACCTGGAGGATACTATGCTAAGTGAAATAAGTCAGATAGAGAAAGACAAATAGTGTATGATTTCACTTACGTGTGGAATCTAAGAAAAAAAAAGAACAAGTAAAACAGAAGCAGATTCACAGATATAGAGAACATTTTGATGGCTGCCAGATGGGAGGGGGATTAAGACGTACATATTGTCAGTTATAAACAATCATGGAGATGTAAAGTACAGCATATGAAATAAGTCAATAATATTTTAATAACTATGTATAGTATCAGAAGGGTACTAGACTTATTGGGGGTGATACTTCATAATTGATACAAATGTTTAATCACAATGTTGTATACATGAAACTAATATTGTATGTCAACTATAATTGAAAAATAAAAAAATGATTAAAAATAAATATATCCCAAACTGAAATGTATTATTTCCCATCATCTCCTTCTTTGACCCCTATTCCTATGATACCTCTATTGAGCACCAGAATCCTAGGACTCTTCCTAAGTCTCCCCTTCCTTTACACTACACATCCCACAGACTACTGGGTCTATTAACTCTGAATTTCTCTCTCTCTCAAGTCCACCTCCTCCCTCTTCATTTCATTGTCTTGTCCCAACTCAGGCCAGCTTCACCTTTTGGGGGAGACAGGCAAATAAATCTTTTTTAGACCACTATAAAAGTTTTTCCCAATGGTGGGGCCTTCCATTTCACTATACCTCTCCTTCCCCGTAGCTCCACCAGAACAATCTTTCTAAAATGCAAATCTAATGTCAATCCTCTTAATGGCTTCTTGTCAGGTAGAGGACAAAGGCCAAATTACTGAGTATAATGTTCAGAGACAGCCAATCGTGACTTTACTCCTGCCAGTTTTCTTACCACATTTGTCCTTGAGTTCTTTTACATTCTATGCCAACCCTTACTAAAATAGCCATAGTTCCCACCATTTCGTTTCATGCTAAAGGACTTTTATTTGTACCATTACCTATGCAACTCGGCCTGCATCCTCTCAAGCAACTCTAGACTCAAGCATCACTCTGGATTGCCCACCCCAACCAGGTTGATCACTCCACACTTATATGTAGGATTACCCCCTGTAATACAGCTTTTTCATCACACCTAAGATTTCTTTGCCTGTCTCCCCCAAAAGACTATCAGTCCCTTTTACCCTGCGATACAGTTTATTCTTCTAAGATCTTCAATGTGTAGTTAGTACCTAGCATATAAATAAAAGAGTGGTTGTGGGATCTCTGTCCCGTATCTGCTGACCCTTGTATGCTTAAGACCCTCTTTTCCATTAATGATACTACTGAACTCTCAGCCTCATAACTGAGCTGTGGATGTGGGTAAGTTGAATCTCTCTAAGTTGTTCCCCTTATGGAGCCATTTGTCTATGAGTAGAGGAATGGGGAAATGAAAACTTGCAATAATACAAAAACAAAAATGCAATATAATTTGTATTTAAAATTTTTAACAGAAACTATGAGCCAAAAATTTCATTTTCTTGAAAATAAAAATATAGGGAAAAATCATTTTAAAATAGTATCACCATCTAGACATTAATATGTTTATTTCCCTTTAGTTGAGCTCAAACTATAATGTAAAAATTTTCAATTTTCTCAGTTACTATATTACAAGCAATTTGCCATATTGTTAAAAGTTCTTCATAGATACCATTTTAATGAGTCTGTATAATAATCCATTCAATCACTGAAAGCTGAATATAAATATATCTGGTGTTCTGGCAATTGATTTAAAACAAAATAACAAATCTACATCAGAAGCCCTCATTCAAGAAATGCAGAGATCCTGAGATCCTCATATATTCTTCCCATTTTTTTTTTTAATCAACCTAGTTCTCTATCATTCAAGTTCTTGCAAACTTTCCCAGGCAGGTTATTTATAGGAATGAACAGAGATGGGAAATGACCACCAAGCATTAAAGCAAAATTATCTGTAGATAAATTAATGTGTAAGTACATACATAGCCCATTACATTAAGAACTGAGTTCTGGATAGATGTAAACAATGTAAAAATGTATGAAAACTTTCTGTCTCAGGTTTGGGCTGAAATAATCCAGGAAAACTAATTTCATATGTTAGAACGTTAGAAAAGCTATAAAAACCAAGACCCTACTCCCACTTCCATCAATGACTTCCTGTGAAATTAGGTAAGAAAAGTGAAGGGAGAAAGATGAACAATAAAAAACGGGGGAACTGGAGCAGAGAGGGGAGCCTGGCGCGGGAGGCAGCATCTGCCTGGGGCTACCCCTCCTCTCACACCCTACAGCTCAAGCCAAGCACAGTGGCTGCAGCCTGCACCTCTCCACACTCACTTGTTAACTGATCTTTTTACTCTGCCTGTCTGCTTGCTGTCTAGACAGTGATAAATAATAAACCATCCATTATATGCAAAAAAAAAAAAAGGCAAAAAAAAGGCAAAGTGTTGCTACACTGACACACACAAAATGCATTCCATTACAATAATCCTTAAGATGACTATTTCACAGTTCAGAAGGGAGACACCGGTTCCATGGAAGGAGGACACTACTGAAGAGCTAGTGGGAGACACAGAGATAATCTACTCCAGGTCTAGACGTTATCATTGGGAAACTGAGGTCCAAAGAGGTTGTTTGTTTATTCACTGATCCGTTTACCTAACAAACATTTATATTATAGCAGAGCTGGAACAAGCACCCATATTTCCTTATTGCAACCCAGAGCTCCTTCTGGTACACTCCATTGCCTCTCTTGAAGTAGGACTGGCATCATTTCCCTTCGTTTTTTGTCGCTAAGCCACAGTTTCATCAATAATTTCACTTTCAGAAGGAAGAGGGGAAAATGTTATGCAGGAGATAATTTCACTGATAAAAGCAAAAAGGACATGATGGGTAACAATGAATTTGAACTATATTTGCATCAAATTATATGAATTGTTATAAAATAGCTATCAGAGTTTTATGAAATATAAATGTGCTTTCACTTTCTGAAAGAATATACTCATATATGTCTGATGTACCTCTGCACTCATTTTTCTGTTTTAAGAGAACATGAGATTTTCTACAAAATTTTAGGATACGAGAATAACATGTTTAACTTTTATTATCTAGCAAAGAAAGTAATAAAAAAAGAACATTCTATTAAGATACATTTACTTTTGACTCATTATCTTGCAAAACATTGTTAAAATGAGACCTGTGCTGAGCAACAGCTAATACCATGACTTCTAAATAAGAGCAATTTTTAAAATGAGAAAAAATAAACTGAAGTGCTCCCATATATATTTGCAGTCAGAGATGTCAAATTCACCCCCATCTAGTTGTTGCTATAACCACAACCATTGTCTAATGAACACTTAGAAAGGTAGAAAAAAAATATTACATTTTTATTCCCATAGTATAATTTAATATTCAAAAATAGAAAGAACATTTCAAGATCAATAGTTTAAAAAGCATTAAAACAAAACACACTTGTAAATTAATCATATGTATACTATGGAGGATTAAACTATAGTTACTACTAAACATTTACCTCAGCACTCAGTTTTTTTTTGTTTTTTTTTTGTTTTGTTTTTTTTGGTAGCTCCCTGGCTGGGAATTGAACCCAGGTTGCAGCATTGAGAGCGCTGAAGCCTGGCTACACCACCAGGGAACTCACTCAGCACTCAGTTTTGTGTACATTTTGGACTAGAGGCATATTTGCACAGAGGTTCATGAATGTACATGGGTCTACACAGAGTCTAGAGTTGCTCAAGAGGATGGAGGCAGAGTTGCATAAGGAATGGCACAAATAAAAGTCGTTTAGGATGAAACTAAATGGTGGTTCTGGGAACTATGACTATTTTAGTAAGGGTGGGCAGAGAATACAAAAGAACTCAAGGGCAGATGTGGTGAGAAAACTGGCAGGAGTAAAGTCATGATTGGCTGTCTTTGAACATTATACTCAGTAGTTTGCTCTTTGTCTTGTATCTGACAAGAAGCCATTAAAGAGGTTTTAACATTGTGGATTGACATTAGATTTGCATTTTAGAAAGATTACTCTGGTGGCACTATGGGGAAGTGGTGGTAAAACAGGAGGCCCCAGTGGGAAAAAGTTTTTACAGTGGTCTAAGCCTCAGTTGAAGCTGGCCTGAGCTGGGACAGTGACAATGAAATGAAGAGGAAGGGGGTGGACTTGAGAGAGAGTGAAAGTCAGACTTAATAGACCCAGTAGTCTGCGGGATGTGTAGACACTGGTCTACACAGAATGCTAACAGACACGGGTCTTCATGGAATGCTCATGGACACTGGGGATAAATTCATTACACAGTATCACACTGTGGCTCCAGAAGCAAACACTGGACCTCAGTGACCATAACACATTAAAAATAAAATGGTGAAAGACAGCATAAAAGACAACATACCAAAATTCAAACAGTAGTTTGCAGAAATCGAAGGACTAAAAAGATAGCAGGATTATTATCTGTAGGGAAAAGAACAAAAAAGCTCTTCCTAATATTTTCTTTGGTGCAAACAGTGCTCCCATGAGGGAGTTTATTAATGTGTTCACTTGGCCTTGAGCATAATGCTTTATGATTAGAAAGAATCTCAGCAACAGTTAAAATGGACTGACTCCTACTGTGAGTCACTTGTACTCGTTTTGGCTATTAAGTGTCACTAAGGTTAACAATCAGAACTGAGATGATTTCTGGTCAAGGTTGACACAAGGAGACTTACGCATGGGAATTACGATTTGTATTTCTAGATGAAAACAGATAAAGGCCAAGCAAGAGTCAGCTAAACCAAGCCTAGATGTGGGGGAGGGTGCCACTTCCAGGTTTAGGTATGTGTCCTGGTACTGAGTTTCTAACGCTTCCCACTTACTTAGGAATAAACCCCAAGTTTGTTTTTTATTCACTTCATCTCTGACATTACTCAGACTTGGTCTAATACCTGGTTGTTATTATGGAAGAGTTACTTAGTTTAATGTGGTCAAGAGTTGGTGCTCTAAAATCCATACTGCTATGGATGTTAGCAGGCTACAAGTGAGAGAAGAAAACTAACAACTATTAATTAATATGGTGCATGAGAATTCAGATAGCTTGTATAAACTGGATTTGGATTTTCTCTGTAATAGCTACTAATGAGAATTAGAATATCAGAAGTTAAGCGCTGACTTTCTATGTTAGCAATTGAACTCAAAGGTAGATTTTTACATGTGACTTTAGGTTTTTTGTTTCTGTAAAATGGTAGGTAAATGGGTACTGTTTACTTAAATTCTCTTTCCCCCAAATAATAACTTTTTATTAAAAGTTTAATAGCACAGAAGAGAATTCAATAACTATTTAAATGTGTTACAGTATGGCTATTTTAAAAAGATTTTGTTCACATTTATTTATTTCTCCCTATTTTTTACCCTTTTATGACCACTTCTTAAAAGATAAATTTAACCCAAAGTTTAAGAACATCAATTACACTTCACTTAAATGTGATTCTGTATATGATATCTTATCTGATTCAACTGACAAGAAAAACAACTTGGTCCACAGGTGACAAAGTCTGATGCCTACGGGGGCCAGTTAGGGAATCCTCTAAAGAAGAAAAACTCATGAGGGTGGTGGGTTGTGGTGATGAGAGTGGTGGGTTGCAGCAGTGAGGGGCAGGGGGACCATGGTGAACTGGAGTATGTAAGATCAGCAAAAGGTGGCAGCCAGAATTCAGCCCTAGCCAAATGCAAGTCCAGTGCTACCAAATCTGATTCTCTTGGACAAAAATCCAGTTTTTGTGTGCCATGGTACAATTTTTAAACATGGGAAAATAATTTGTATCCTTTAAGAGCACTGTTTGAGCCAAACAAAATACAGCAGTGGCCAGATCTGGTCCACAGGCTACCAGCGTGTGAACACTGATCTAGTCCACAATGAAAATTTCATCAATTTTCATTTTCTGGACATTCGATTTATTGTTTAACATCTATGATCTTAAGAGAACCCCAAATATATGTTTATAATGTAAGAAAGCAAAACACAAAGTAGGACAGAAAACTCTTTTATAAAAAAATAACCCATGACATGAAAAGAACATATTTATATAGTAAAGCTACAAACAGATTCTCACATGTAAGTTTCTGGCTTGTGGTTTCTGACCACTTAGGATGGCAACTTTATTGTACTGCTGAAAAGCAAACCACAAAAGCACTTTCATGTCAGTCACAATCAAGCGTCAAACACGTGGACACACTGAGCGTGTTCACAGGCTTCGTCAACTCTGTACTGAGGTACTGACTGCTTTGTAACAATTGTTCCTCGTTAGCTATAGAATTGTAGGGAAAAACTATGTCAGTTACAATGTACTCCATGGAGTTAAGATTTGAAGATCTGTGACAGTTTGAAAAAGGTTTCTTTATAGAAAGAAAAGTTGGCCTTCCATCCATATTGGCAGGAATAAAAGTGTCAAGTAATTCCTCTTAATAAAAAAATTGCTATAGTCATTTATTGAAAAAATAAAGAAGTCATTCATAGGTAATCTGCATAATTTCAAATGAGGAAATTTACCTGGATGAAGAACAACAAGCCTTCCTTTTCTACATTTTTCTTGACACACATTAGTGATTAAACTTGAAGACTCCCCAAAAGTAAAAGTGCTATCATTGAAAAGATTAACTCTGCCTTACAAATTTAAATGCTCATTGCTTTATCAATAGCTACTTCTCTAGAAATACTCTGTAGCATTCTCAAAAAATAAGGAAGGGTGGAAAAGAAATTTCAAATAAAGTTCTTAGGTTTTTGGAACGATTTCCGCTGAAAGTGCATGAGCAGACACAACATGACAACTTCAGAGTTTTATTCCACACATTTTGTTTAGGCTGGTTTGGGGACAAGGTGCTAAAACAAACAACTTAGAAAACCACTGAAAAAAGGATTTTTATTTTTGCATATTTCCAACGTTAAAATAACGTCCATGTGAAGTGTCACTATCACAGGCAGTCCCTGAGGTTTAGAGCTCCAGTGACTTCATCTAGGCTGGCACTAAGCACAGGCTCTGAAGGACTGAGAATTCGCAACATTTAGGTTTGTGGGGCATGACCGGTCACTCGCTCACTGGTCTGTTTGTTTCCTTTCAGTTGTTTCTAATAAAAATCTTGGAGAACAACCTTTTTGCTTGAGACGACTTCTCTGGAATTTCAAAAGGCCTCACCAGGGCTTTCTGGTTATGCCATGACCATCATCTAATGGATTACATACACATTTCAGCTTCCTAACGGCACAACAGAAATACAGGAAACAACATCTATTCCACATCATGCACTTCATTTTGAGCAAAAGCCAGCATGATAGGGGAAATTAGAGATGGAAAAGACTTATCAGCCACGCCTCTCATTCTCTCAGTGCAATTATTCTCCAATTTTAATGCAAATTAGCCCATGAAGAGGGTGACTACTTCTCTTAGGAAATTATTCCAGGGCCAAGGAGACCCTGCTGTTATTAATTCTATCATTTCATTTAATATTCCAAGTGTTTGATCTCATATAATTCACCTCAAATTTAATCTAGTTATTATTCACTTCTATTCATCTGGGCAATAATTAAGTAAGATAAATTTATGTTTCTCAGATAGCACCTGGCATAGGGGATACACATTCAGTATTAGTTTCTTACCTTTAACTATTTCCAAACTATTATCCGAGTTTAATTGGGAAAAGTTGATATATTCTCTGAACTCTTTTCTAATTACTTTCAATAAATACACTAAGAAGCAAAGAACTGAAAAATGTCCATCATGTTCTATTTTCTTCTACCTTCCTGCTCCTGCAACAACCTCCCTTCATGTCCCACTCCCTTGTCACCCCTAGACAAGTTAATTTTATACTGAATAAGCTCTACAATGAATCTTCTTAATTCTATGTGGCTTCAGCCCTTTGGATGGTTGATAACTTTACTATTTTAAATCATCTCGCAATGCTTAGTCATAGCATAGATCGCAGTCATGGGGATGAACAAAAAAAGGAAAACAGTAAATGTAAGGCCACACTTTGTAGATGCACAAGTAATCCAACTTAACTCCCAAAGAACAGGCTTATAAACCTTTAAGTATTTATAGGAGTGAATAGTCACGAGTCCCTTGCAATGAAATGTTTAATCATTGTGCTTTATCAGGAACTGAAATCTTTTAGACAGTGTTTTTCTCTTCCAACACCCTAGAACAGAACATCTTATCCTCATTTTCTTGAAATGTAATTTTAAACCAATTCTATGAGGCTCTACTGCATGATTTTCCCATACCACACTCTCCTAGAAAGAGGAGATGACAGGCAACCAGATACACACACTCACCCATCTCCTAGGTCTCAGATGAATGGCCAGGATGGACATTAAACAAGTCATTATGGGGAAAATGAGAAATGGAGAAGGGAAAGTTTACGGTCAGAGCTGCATGTGCAGGTGAGCAGGTTGTGCAGTGCACAAAGATACTATATCTGAGGAGGCACCACCTATATCCCAGATTTTGTTGATTTGCACAGACAATTTTCTGAAAGATGGTACCAGAGTACCCTGGTTTAATAAAATCAATATATTACAAAAATTTGCAGACAGAGAGGAATAAAGTATCATGAGGAAGGTTGCCTTATTTTTTTTTAATCCACAAAAAGGAAACACATGGATGAGAAGAGGAACCACCTACGATGCTAACAGAGCAAAGAATAAGCCAGATTAATTTAGTCTAGAAGCCAAGAAAGGTCTCCTGAGGAAGAGGGCTTACCTGGGACAGGCAAGACTGGCAGAAATTCAAAATTTTAGAACAAGTTCCACAGAATATCTAAATTTATTTCTTTTTACTAGATTTCTGGTATAATAAATAGTTCCTCAGAAAACATATCCTTAAATTGCTGTTAGACCTGAAAGAAATTGCCCATTCATCCTCTCTGAAGTTAATTAGCAACTGAACAAAAGTGTTATGAAGCCAGAACAAGAAGACAGAAAGTTGCACACTCATCTTAGGCTGTTACATTTTTCCTTTGACAAACTTCTGTGCCTGCTTTTTAGATGTATTTTTTCTTGGTAGGTTATTTGGGCAATTCTGGTATTTTCCAACATGTTTTGGTAGAGAATATGTGGAGGAGTCAAAGGGTTATTACTGCTTAATGGTTGAACAAAAGAGATGTGAGGATCCTACTTTTCAGCTCCCTGAAAATTAACCATCGCCTAGAACAATAGAAAGCATTTCTTGAATTGGTTCATCCATTTTAGAAAATGTGACCATCAGCCATCTTTGGGTGCATGGAAATCTACTCCATTGTAAGGAAGTATATACTCTCTATGTAATAATTATAAATCACAGTGACAACTCCTAGTGGTGTCACTTTGTCAAACACTGTACTACATACCCAACACTGTTTTTAGGTGTTCATGTTCACTCAATTCTTCCCCATGACAACTTCTGAGGTAAGAACTATTTTTATCCCCATTTTAGATTAGAAATCTGAGACACAGATTGGTTTAAACAACTTCCCTGAGGTTCCAGAGCTTTCCAGTGGGAGAACTGAGATCTGCCCCTGGCAGTGGCTCCAGAGCTCGTGCTCCTGACCATGCGTCTACCCTGGCTTATTGCGTCAAGTATCCAGCCTAGATTCTAGACACAATTGAAATTCCATTCATTAAGCTTTCTTGGTTAATGGAAACACAAATACAATTCAACATCTCAAATTACCACACTGCCAGTACAACCAGCATTTTAGCAGAATAAGCTTTTAGAACTACTATTCACTGACAAAGACCTTCAGTAAGAAAGGTAGGGTAAAAGTACAAGGTGACACAAGGATACAAAGGCTCTGACATTCTGTCTCAAAAAGCTAGACTCAGGCCTGGCCACTCAGATCCACCTACACACCAGGATTGTTTCCTGTTTCCATTTCCTACTGCCAGGCACAGGTGAGTTCTCTATCTTGGCTGAGTCTCTAGGATGCTGTGACTGCTTGTAAGCATTGCCTTAAGAATACCCTAAAAGGTTTTGTGCAGAACTATTGTTTCTGGAGATGCTTCATATAAAAGCATCCTGTGGTCAACAGGTTTGGGAAACTTGGCTCATGGCCTCCGCCTCAGAAAGACGGACAGTATACATGGACCCATCCCAGGGCCCCAAGGAAGCCCTACACTAATGACACCTATATAACTTTTAAAACCTAATTATTTTAGAAACCTGTTTGATAATGGAATTTCTTGTTTCTTAGAATACCTATGAAAGCACCAGTAAAACTAGTGCTTGAGAATGGTGCCTCACGGTGAGCACATCAATAAGGAACACTGGGATACACAGGGAGAGGGGAAGAAAGGAGAGAAAAGAAGATGGTTTAAACGTGGGTAAAGTACAAATTAAAATGGTCCTTAATGCTTATTACAGTGCTTCTTACATACTAGTCCTAAAAAAATACCTGTTTAATTGCAATGTACAAAAGCAGCAGGAATTTTGATTATGAAGACAAAGCAGCATGTCTGACATATCAGCAGTCTTGTGTGCAGAAGACTAGTAGAAATGCTTACCCACACATTATCTCCTTATGACTGGAAAAGGAGTGTGTGGGGATGAACCAGATCACCTAAGGAGGAGGAAGATGAAAGAAAGTAACCTTCACTTAAAGTTAAATTTTCTAAAGTATTTTGATTTTAATTTTCTTTCATTCTAATTTGAAAAACAACAAAAGACAGAAGGCCAGAAAAGAATATGAAATCTCCATGCAACACTGCAATAGATATTATCTTTTTATTTTTTTTTAATTCAAAGGGAAGTTTGATTTCTTTCTCCAAGCTCCCAAGAAATAATAGGGAAAAATAGTTCTAGCATAAAAAAGTATAGACATACTCTTGCCTCATTTGTAGACACAGCCATAAGATACGTCTTAGGTTTTAGGAGATAATTTCCCTTCCCTTCAAGTGCTTTAGAGTTTATAAAGAACCTCAGGATGGTAGGCGGTTGTTCTGGGGAAAATTCTAAATCACCAGTAGTCCCTAATACACCTCTGACACTTCACAGTTAACTACATTCAGCTCAGAAGTGCTGTGGGAATATATTTATGAACATTTATTATTGTTTGTAAAGTAGGAAATGATTTGTGTTTGAGGCTATATTTACTTCTTTGAATCATTTCAAATGGTCAGAGAGGGAAGTTACTAAAAATGTTCTAAAGTAGCAAATTAATTTGGGCTAAGATCACACAAAGAAAAATGATGTGCAGCATTAAGGAAAGCCCGTCTGTCAAGGCAGTGGGATCAAGGTTTGAGGTGGGTAGAGAGTCCCCAGAGGGGACTTGGGGAGCGCAGGACCCTGTCTCAGGGAAAGGTGGGAAAACTTAGCTTCCCGTTATTAACGAAAGCTTCAAGCAAGTCATACCAAGGCGAGCATTTTCACAGGCGTGTAATGTGTGTGAAGGTGTGTAAGGGGTATCAAGGATGGCCGTAAGTTTCTGGCAACTTCTGAATTCTCACTTCGGGTCCCAAGAGGCCTGGCTGTATTTCATTTCTACGAACTCCCTGATCTTTACAATAAATCCAGGCATATCCCCCTTTCTTTGCGCTAGTTGGAGTAGTTTAACTAGTTTCTTGTTACCAGAAAAATGATTTCCCAGGACTGAGAGACTCAAGGTAAATGGAGAATGTGCTGTGGTTCATTCAACCCTCCCCCGAGATGAGTGTTGGATATGTCTGGACCCTTATTTTCTTTGGCTATTTCATGGAAATGGAGCATAATGCAGAATAAGAAACAAAATTAAAGATCAGCTCTGAACATATAGTCATTATGAAGCATAATATAACATTTACAGAACAACTGGGGCCTGTAGACCTCCCAAGTTGACAATATAACTGTATCTTTTGTTTGTTCTTGCTCAGATTTTGAAAATAAACTAAAATTTACAATGTCCACATACATAGTATGTAGTAAATAGAAGATAAGATATACCCAAATGGCTCACTTTATCAGAATGTTAAAAATGGTAAATGATTAGATATTATATATCATAGTAGTAAAAGTATGGCAATTTTTTTTTTCTTTTAATGTGGGTAGTTCCCTGGCTGGGAATCGAACCCAGGCCGCAGCATTGACAGCACCGAAGCCTTAAGCCACTACACCACCAGGGAACTCCCTGGTGATTTTTAAGTGAACAATTTTTTAGAAAACTAAAAAAGTGTTCTTTGCTAAATATTCTATCGTATATCATGAAAACATTTTTATTTTAAATGATTCAGAAGGGGAAACTACTTGCAACACAAAATAAAATTCTCTTAGAATATACATTATTTGAGTTTAAAATATGCATTCTTTAAGAACATCATACAATTTTTTTAGGAGAAATATTAAAATTGGGATATGTAAGCACATGTTACGTTCGATCTAGTTGTTACCAGACAATAACCATCAACTTGTTTCTATTTTAATGAAGTTTCCAAATTTACAGAAATTTAGAATCATGCTGTTTCCATAGCAACAAATAAAGAGTAAAAACTAAAAAGCTCTTATTGATTTTAACAAGGTTTAGAGAATTTGTTTTCCTTTTTAGCAGTGATTTTTGCTCTTTTTCTTTTTTTTAGTCTTTAGCAACATCTCATATTCTCTTTTCTAAATGAATTTGGTAAATCATATAAATTTTGAAAGTAGGATAATTGTGACATGACTGTAAAATTACGCATTCTTATAATAATGTAGAAGAACCAATGTTTAATACTTACTGTAAAAGGGATGCTAAACTATGGAGTCAAGATCAAGCATCAAAGAATCTAAGTACATGTAATGTCAGTTTAAGATATGAATAAAATACAACATTGTATTACAAGTGCTTTTAGATAATTCATTAATGATTAAAAACTGCTATAACGTTTACTGCTAATTTATTAAAACTCAAACTGGGATTTAGGCTTTTAAATGTGTCACAGCTACGAAACGCAAGTTTCTTCATGGTTAATATGGCAGCAGGACAGTGGATAATTGAAATTAGGAGCATAATTGTTCCAAGTTAACATGCTAAGGAAACAGGAACTAGGAATAGACTTTCTTCTTTCTTGCATTTGTTGTTTAAGTTGGATGTTTTCACCGACTATACTGATCTCTTAATATTTTCATTTGTTGAAACATAGAAAAATGGCTCACCTGTAACAGACACGCAGCCCAAGGGAGCAATGAGGGTAATGGGGGCAAATCCATAGGCTGCAAAGTTTCCTGTCTCTCCCATGGCCATCAGTACAATCCCACCCCACCACAAGACAGTCTTGAAAAATGGCCTTGGGTGTTCTTGGTGCGCCAACTGAAGATGAGAATATTTCTAGAAGTAAATCAGAATTTAAATAAGATAATATTTCTATCCAATTAATATGTGCCTTAAAATTTTGGGTCCTATAAATTTGCATCATGGCTTTTAAATTTATTTTCAGATTGTTATAGAGCAATTATTATCGTTTTGTGTTTGTTCCAAACATATTAACAGCCAAAGAGACTCACACTGATACAGCATTTTATAGTTTAAAGGTCCTTCTCACATATAAGTATGAATGTCACTTAATTCTCATAACAACTCTATAAAATAAGTATCATTAATACTATCTAAAGTTGAGGGGCATGTGAAGGAGTTAAGTGGCTCTTTAGTCCACTAGAGCAAACACTTATTTTAGAATATCAAAAAGTCCAGATGCCAAAATAAACAGTAATGAAATAAAGATAATAAATTATTTAAGAAAAACCTTTTGAAAAGGGGTTCAAATTTATGAGTCAAAGTAGCTGTCACAATAAACGCAAGGCTGAATGCTTTGGCAGCAGGGGGTTGGGTTGGTGGGAATCTTATTTGTATCTGATTTGAGTATTTCTTTGTGTTTTAAATATATAGATTCCTGGAAAACTGGCTATTAAATAAAGTCCTATTTCCCTACTGATTTTATCAAAACTGAATTTATTTCCTTATAAGTATGTATAATTCTAAGTCACTTAAATTTTTTTAAGAAAATAATAAAAGTACTAGAAGAAAACAGAACATTAAAAAAAAAATCTTGGCTTATGCCAATATTATGAACATCTTCCTAAGTGTGGTACAAATTTATAAGCCACCTAGGAACCTTGCCTGAGGTACACAATACTATTAAGAGGCCCACAAAAACATTTCTTTTAAAATCAGAAGAAGAAAAAAAATGAATGTAATCCAGCTGGATCATTTTTGTCTTTGTATCAGTGAGGTCATAAAGCATAATTTTTTTATATTTTTAATAGAGAAAGAGCCCAAGAAGGTAAAAATGCCTGAGGTCCATGAAAATCATGTGTTAGAAAAATAAGCTTCTTACCTGAATATTTAGGGAAATGCTTATTACCAAGTTTCCTAAAACGGCCAGCAAAACTCCAAAAAGGTGTATCTGAAAAAGAAAGTATTTTCTTTAAGTGATATTTTAATTTTTTATTGTTTATTTATTAAATTTATCGGGGTGACACTGGTTAATAAAATTACATAGGTTTCAAGTGTCCATTTCTATAACACATTATCTGTATCAGAGGTGTCCAATCTTTTGGCTTCCCTGGGCCACATTGGAAGAACTGTCTTGGGCCGCACACAAAATACACTAACCCTAATGAGAGCTGATGAGCTAAAAAAAAGAAAAGGTCTGTGCATAATTTTCGTAACGTTTTAAGAAAGTTTATGGATTTGTGTTGGGCCGCATTCAAAGACATATTGGGCCACATGTGACCTGTGGGCCAGTTGAACAAGCTTGCACTAAACTATTATCTGTGTTAAATCATACTTTAAGCAGTACTTGTAAGATGTTTACTGAAAAAAAAAACCCCAAAACAAAAAAATTGATACATTCCTTCATGTGTTCATTTACTCAGCAAATATTTAGTTTAGCACCCATTTGCAAGGGTTGTTTGGCATATGAATAATGATTTTATTAGGATTAGTTTTTAACTTTAGTCAAATAGATTTTTAGAACTAGCTCAGTCCTTTACTGAATTCTCTAGATATATATGTGTCATTCTCTAAAATAAAGAAAACAGTCCTCAGGTTCTGAATTTTTCACACTAAGATGCTTCTTATTTATCGTTTCTGTCCATTTTCTTCAGCAACCCCTCTGACTGGGTCGTTCATTGCCTCAAGTATGGACTGCATAATTTTTTCCTATCTGGTCTCCCTCTTTCCTTTCTGTTAAAATATTCTGTGGAACTGTGGTATGGCTTTGGAGTTAAAGGATGAATCTCAGATTAGATTTGCTATTTTCTAATGGGTGACCTTGAGCAAGTGATTTTAGCTCCCAGGCCTCAGTAAATAGGGGATATAGGACAAGATGTTTCCAGAAATCCCTTTACCTCCGAAGTTCTATGATTTCCACTGGAGACAGAATAAATTTTCTCACCACTCCTCGGTCAAGAACTCACAATGTCTCTACAGTCAACTATAAAACTACTAGACCAGCTCATCATAATGTGTCCTCAGCCTGATCATCCAATTGTCCATGACACACTTAATGTGCTCCTTCTACCTCAGGTAGCTGGCATGCAACATTCTCTAATCAGGTGTTACTCTTTTGCTCATGTCACTCCTCTCACCTAGACAGAGAAGTTCTTTCCCTCAGCCCATTGCAATCATACGCCATCCTCCTGGTCTGCTGAGGTCTGCCTCCTTGAGATCATCTCAGACCACCTCATTTTCTCAGACTTTAAATAGTGAACATCTCTTATTTCTTCTGTTATACTGTCATGTATTTTAGGCTCTACATATTGATGGCAAATTCTCTGATGGAATAGAACCCTGTCTTAGGCTTTTATTGGGTCTTCAACATCACCTACCAGACAATATTGGGGGCTTGAAAAAGTGTAATGGTTTAAACAAAAACTATGCAAGTTAAAAAATAGGTTCTTACATTATTGCCCAAGATGTTTACTATAGACAGTGCATCTATTATTGGATGATTTCAAAAGATGCATTAGCAACTCTTATCTAAATACAAAAAAGGTATAATATTTTCTAGCATTATAAATTAGCAATAACATAAGGGATCTTCTTCCCTCTTTTTCTATGGTACATAACTTCCAGCTAGCTTCAAATTCCAAGGAGTTATTTGAATTTCAAATGAACATTACAACCACAAGGAACCCTTTCCAGAATGCAAAATGTCTTTGAAGTTTTAGAACTTTATTATATGTGCTGAAGTGAAATTCAGTATTTTAAAAAGTGAAGCAGAAAGCCCATTTAATAGTTGATATATAATATCCATAGTCTTTAATCAGTTAAGAATTTTCCTTTCCAATAAAGGCACTTGGTCATAATTTTGATCACTATTCCTCATGGGGAACAATTGTATCATAATACAATGTGCTATTTCCATGCTTTTGATTTACAATTAAATGCATTTGGCAGTAATCAGGAAAATAAAGATTTAGAAGAAGTTTGGGATTAAATGGATAATTATGAAAACCTTCCATAATTACAACAGTAAATTGTTAAACAGAAATAAGTTACTTCAAAATTCTTTAAGTCATTCACTGGATAGTTTAAATGCCACCAGGCTGTGTTTAGAAACTGGTAGCAAGATTTAGCAATGACATTTTGGATATGAAATCAAAAGCACAGGTAACAGCAAGAAAAAAATAGGTAAACTGTACTTCATCAAGATTAAAATCTTTTGTGCATCAAAGGACACTATTAACGGAGTGAAAAGGCAACCCACATAATGGTAGAAAATATTTGCAAATCATATATCTGGTAAAGATTGATATCCAGGATATATAAAGAACTCATACAACTCACCACCACCACCAAAATAATCCAAGTAAAATATGGGCAAATGACGTAAGTACTTCAATAGACATTTCTGCACAGAAGATATACAAAGGGCCAGTAGGTACATGAAAACATGCTCAATATCACTAATCATTAGGGAAATTCAAACCAAAACCACAATGAGCTATGACTTCACACACATTAGGATGGCTACAATTAAAAACAAAAAATCAAAAAACAGAAAATAAAAAGTGTTGCTAAGGATGTGGAGAAATTGCAACTCTTGTGCTTTGCTGGTGAGGATGTAAAATGGTCTGCTAACCTCAGACCATGCACAAAAATTAACTCAAAATCAATCAAAGACCTAAGTGTAAGAGCCAAAACCATAAAGTTCTCAGAAGAAAACATAGGAGCAAATCTTCATCACCTTGAATTTGGCCATGGAATCTTATAGATATCAAAAATATAACAAAATAAAAAAAAATTGGATCTCATCAATATTAAAAACTTTTGTGTCAAAGGACACTATCAAGAAAGTGAAAAGACAACCCATAAAATGGCAGAAAGTGTTTGGAAATTATATAGCTAATACAGGACTTGTATCTAGAATATAAAGAACTCTTACAACTCAATAATAAAAAGACAAATAACTCAGTTAAAAACGGGTGAAGGATCTCAACAGACATTTCTCCAAAGACAAATGGCTAATAAGCACATGAAAAGATGTTGAAGGTCATTACTCATCAAGGATATAAATCAAAACCACAGTGATATAGCACTTCATACCAAATAAGATGGCTGTAATCAAAAAGTCAGACAATAATAAGTGTTAGCAAGGATGTAGATAAATTAGAACCCTCATATACTGCTGATGGAAATATAAAATGGTGTCATCACCTTGGAAACCAGTCTGGTAGTTCCTCAAAAGTTAAGACTTTCCGTTTGAGGCGACAACTCCACTCCTACATATATATCCATGAGAAATGAAAATGTATGTTCACGCAAAACCTTGAACACAAATGTCCATAGCAGTATTATTCATAATAGCCCAAAGTAGAAATAACTCAAATTTCTATCAACTAATGAATAAATAAAAAAAAATATAGGGGAGTTCCCTGATGGTGTAGTGGCTTAAGGCTTCGGCGCTGGCGCTGTCAGCGCTGCGGCCTGGGTTCGATTCCCAGTCAGGGAGCTACCCACATACCAAAAAGCAAAAAAAAAAAAAAAAATAAATAAAAAAAAAATAAAAAATATAGGGCATTCATACAATGAAATAGTAGTCATAAAAAGGAATGAAACACTGATATATGCTACAACCTGGATGAGCCTTGAAATTTTTATTTTAAGTGAAAGAATCTAGTCACAAAAGACCACGTTATATGATCCCATTTATAGGAAAGGTCCAGAATAGGCAAATCTATAGAGAAAGCTTAAGGACAGGAAGAATGAGGGGTTTGGGGATGACAGTTAAAGGGTGTAGGCTTCTTTTTGAGGTGATAAAAATGTTCTAAAATTGATTATGGTGAAGGTTGCACAATTCTGTGAAAATACTAAACACCAGTGAATTGTACACTTTAAATGAAGAATTGTGTGGTATGTTAATTCAATTTTAAAAAGTTGTTATAAAAATAATTTTAAAAAACAAAGCATTTACATCTTTTGTTTTTTGCCCAGAGAAATACAATTCTACAAGTAGCTATCTCTAGTCAGTCTCTTTTTCCTCTTAGAGATATTAATAACTTTTTACTGAAATTGATATATTTCTTTCCTTCCTAGGTTGATTTTTATAACCTTTGTTTACTCAATATTTCTTTTTTCATCTTCACTTGGACTCAACTCATTAGTTCTTCCTGTTTCATCTAATAATATAGGGGCTGGCAAAAGTAACGCCCTTTTTGAAGTATTACTAGTTAAAATATTATGTTACAGAATTACATGCTTATGATTTTGTAATAAAAGATTTGGTATAGATTACCCGCTCATAAAAAAGGGTGTTACTTCTACTGGATCCTGTATATGTGAGTACAGCTATATACTTCTCTATTTTAGTTGCTTGCATCGTTTTGGCATGTACAGTTTTCACTGGCATTTAGTTCTAAATATTTTCTAATTACCTTATTTTTATCTGAGTCTTATATTATCCAGAGGTGTATGTTTTAATATTTTTAAACAAATGGGGTGTTGGTTATCACTTTGTTACTATTTTATTGAGTTGTGGGCAGAAAATATGCTGCATGTAAATTAACATTTGCTTTTGACCTAGTATGTGGTGTAAATTGAAATTTGTTTTATGAACTCATAGTGTATAGTCAAGTTTTATAAGGGTTCCATGTATGCTTGAAAAGAAAGTATTTAATTGTTGGGTTAATATATGTTATTCTTTCCATCCATCCATCTATCCATTCACCCACCTATTCATCCATCCACTATTCATCTATCCATCTCCATTGATGCATTGCTCAAATCTTTGATAGTCTTAGTAAATTTTGGTGTGCTTTGTCAGTCAGTTGCCTTGGGGGGTATGTTAAAAATCTACTACAAACATGAATTTACTTATTTTTCCTTTTAACTCTACTGATGTTTGCTTTACATATTTTAAAGTTATCATGTTAGGTAAATACAAGTTCAGGACTGTTTTCTCTTCCCAGTTAATTATTCCTTTTATCATTATGTATTGACTTCTAAAATATCAATAATGATTTCGCTTTATAGTCTATTTTATTGGATAGTAATATAATGTAGCTGCTTTCTTTTGATATTTGCAACTTTACACATCCCTTTACTTTCAACATTTCAGTTGTCATTATATTTTAGTCAGGCTTTTTATACATAGAAAATAACTGGGAAAAAAAATCCTGAGACATTCTGTAAATGGGAAGGTTAGTCCATTTTGTTTATTGCAGTTACAAATATATTTTCATTTATTTCTATCTTCTCTTGTGTTTGTAGTTATCTTGTTCTTTCTTTGCTAATTTCTCCTTTTGTGAATCCAGGATTTATTGAGTTTTCTTTTCTTCCCTCTACTATTCTTGCTAGGAAGTTAAACTTCTTATTTAGATTTTTCTAGTAATTCCTGTTAGTTTTAAAACCTTTTTACTTTGAAATAATTCTAGATTCACTGAAGTTCATAAAGAAATGTATAGGTAGGTCCCATGCACTCTTCCCCTAGTCCTTCCCTCAATGTTAACATCTTACATAACAGTAAAATATCAAAACTAAGAAACTGGCATTGGTAAAGATCTTAGTTTATCCAGATTTCACCCCTTATACTTGTACTTTGTATGTGTGTTCAAGATAGTCATTTGTATCATCACTATAGCATACCACCACCGTTGCCTTGTGTTACCCCTTTATAGATACACCCATCTTTTCCCCGTCCCTGTCCCTAAACTCTAGTAATCATTAATCTGTTCTCCATCTCCATAACCACGTTTTTTTCACAAATGCTACAGAATTGGAACCATGCAGTATGTAACCTTTTGAAGTTGGCATGAGCCTGAGGTTAATTCAAGTTGTTGGCTCAATAATCTGTCCCTTTTAATTGCTGAGTAGTCCATGGTATGGATGCACCAGGGTTTCTTTAGCCATTCACCCACTGCGTGATTCCTGCCATTCAGTGGGTGCCAATGAATGCCAAACAATGATAGCCAGTTTTGGACTGTATGAAGAAAAGCTGCTATTAGCATTGTATACTAATTCTGCATGAAAATAAGTCTTCTCTCTGGGATAAATGTTCCAAAGTGTAATTGCGGGGTCACATGGTAAGTCCAAAAAGTTTTGCAAGAAGGTGCCAAACTATTTTACAGAGCAGCTGTACCATTTCACATTCCCGAAAGCAAGACATGAGTGATGAAAGTTTCTCCACCAAATTTATCATGCATTCCTGACTTGAATTTCAACATTCAATATTCCCATCCTCCTGAACTTTATAAAAACTCCTGTTTGCCTTAACTACAGTTTCTTCTCTCCTATCTTATATGTTGTTTTACTCATGGTTATTATTGTTACATAGTCAATATTTGACTTATTTATCCATGTTTATCTATTTCTTGGTTCATCACAGCTCTTTTTAAAAAGATTTTTTATTAAAACATAGCTGACATGCGATATTATGACAGTTTCAGGTGTATACCAATTTTTCAACATTTATACACCTAAAGAAGTATTCACCATATATACAGCAATCATCTGACACTGTCCCACATTATCATAATATTATTTACTATATTCCCTATGCTATACATTATATTCCCATGAATTATTTGTTTCATACCTGGAAATCTGAAGCTCTTAATTTCCCTTTACTACCCCCGATTTCAATTACAGTTGACAAACAATTTTATATTAATTTCAGGTATATAGCAGAATGGTTAGACATTTATATAATTTAAGAGGTAATCACCCTGACTAGTTTAGTATCCACTTGGCGGTATACATAGTTATTACCACATTATTGACTACATTCCCTATGTTTTACTTTACACCCCCATGACTATTTTTAACTACCAATTTGTACTTCTCAATCTCTTCCCCTTTTTCATCTTGTCCCCTACACCCACTCCCATCTAGCAACCATCAAAATGTTCTCTGTATCTATGAGTTTGTTTCTGTTTTTATTTTGTTCTTTAGATTCCACATATAAGCAAAGTTACATTGCACCTGTCTTTCTCTGTCTGACACACTCCACTCAGCACAATACCCTCCAGGTCCACCCATGCCACTGCAAATGGCAACAACCCATTCCCTTCCATGGCTGAGAAATGGTCCATTGTATACTCGTATACATACCACCTCCTTTTTATCCAATCATCCATCAACAGAAACCCAGGCTGCCTCCACATCTTGGTCATTGAAAACAGTGCTGATATGAACATATGGATGCATACATCCCGTGGTAGTAGCATTTTGAATTTCTTCAGATAAATATCCAGAAGTGGGTTTACTGGGTCTTTCTTTTTCCATCCCTTTACTTTTAGTCTGTGTGTCTTTCAATATGAAGTGTGTCTCTTGTAGGCAACATATGTAAGGGTCTTGTTTTCTTGTCCATTCAGCCACCCTATCTTTTGATTGGAGCATTTAGTACATTTACATTAAAGTAATTGTTGAGAGATATGAGTATATGTAGTTATTGCCATTTTATTGTTTTTGGTTTTTTGTTTGTTTGTTTGTTTTTATCTTAAAGAAGTCCCTCTAACATTCCTTGTAATACTGGTTTGGTGATGATGAACTCCTTTAGCTCCCTCTTGTCTGAGAAGCTCTTTTATCTGTCCTTTGATTCTAAATAATTTCTTTGCTGGGTAGAGTAATCTTGGTTACAGGTCCTTGCTTTTCATCACTTTGAATATTTTATGCCAGTCCCTTCTGGCCTGCAAAATTTCTGTTGAGAAATCAGCAGTCTTATGGGAGATCACTTGTAGGTAACTAATTGTTTTTCTCTTGCTGTTTTTAAGATTCTCTCTTTGTCTTTAACCTTTGGCAATTTAATTGTGATGTGTCTTGGTGTGGGGGTCTTTGGTTCAGGTTCATCTTGTTCCTAGGTTTGTATGTTTATTTCCTTGATCAGTTTAGGAAAGTTTTCTGTCACTACTTTTTCAAATGGATTTTCTATTCCTTGCTCCCTCTCTTCTCCTTACAGTACCACTACGATGAGAATGTTGGTATGCTTGATGTTGTCGCAGAGGCTCCTTAAACTATCCTTATTTTTTTGGATTTTTTAAAATTTTTCTGTTCTGATTGGGTATTTTCTGCTACTTTACCTTCTAAATCACTTTGATCCTCTGCTTCATCTAATATGTTAATTCCCTGTAATGTAGTCTTCATTTCAATTATTGTATTCTTTATTTCTGCTTGATTCTTTTTATGTTTTCTATCACCATTTTATGTTTTTATCTTTTTGTTGAAGTTTTCAGTGGGATCACTGAGTTTCCTATAATCACTGTTTTAAACTCTGCATCTGATAGATTTCTTGTTTCCATTTTGTTTAGTTCTTTTTCTGGACCTTTGTTCAGTTATTCCATTTGGGACATGTTTCTTTATCTCCCCATTTGGCAGCCCTGTGTTTGTTTCTATGTGTTTGGTAGAGCTGCTATGTCACCTGGTCTTAGTAGAGTGGCCTTATGTAGTAGGTGTCCTGTGGGGCCTAGAGGCAGTCTCCCTGGTCACCTGAGCTCGGTGCTCCAGATATGTGTCCCTTGTGTGAATTGTGTTTGCCTTCTTATTGTAGCGGAGCCTTATTTGCTGTTAGCACATCAATGGGAGGGACTGACTCTCAGGCTGACTGGTTGTAAGGACTGGCCATGACTACAGTGGAAGAGCTGTTGTACAGGGGCTGAGCCTACAGAGCAGGATTCACTTCAGCAGGGCTCTGGTGCCTGTTCAATCTGCCCTTTGTGTGTGTCATCCTTGGAGGTGCCTGGCCATGTGAGACTCTGGCTTGGTCTGAAGCTGGCCATCAGGTTGCCAGCCCTGGGGCCTTCAGGGAGGGGCCTTGTCCAAGTTCAGCCACAGACTATGCTCTGCCTGTGGCCACCTGGAATGAGCCATAAACTGCTCTTTAGAAAATGTTTTATTGAGATATAATTCTTATACCATAATGTTCACCCTTTTAAAGTATGCAATTCAATAGTTTTTAGTATATTCATAGAGTTGTGCAGCCATTACCACTATCTCATTTCAGAATATTTTCATCACCCCAAAAAGAAACTCCATAGCCATTAGCAGTCACTTCCCATTCCCTTGTCTCCTCAGTCCCTGGCCTATTCTGGACACTTTATATGACTCATACAATAATGTGATCTTTTGTGTCTGGTCCCCTTCACTTAATATGATGTTTCTGTTGTAACATGCATCATGTACATAGTATGCATCATTCCTTTTTGTGGCTATATAACATTCTACTGATATACCACATTTTATTTATGTATTAATCAGTTGATGGACATTTGGGTTGTTTCTACATTTTGGATATTACATTTTTGTATCTTAATTTTAATTCTGGGTTCATTGTCCTTCCTGAAGAAAACTTTACTAGTTCTTTTCATGAAATCCTTTGAGTTGAAATTTTCTGTTTTCTGCAAGTATCTTCATGTTATCTTTCATCTTCAGTATAGAAATACAAGCTGGGCAGCCTCTGCAGCGCCGCCATCGCTCTCTAACACCAGCGCCATCTCTAGATCCCCGAGCTCCAGCTGAAGGAGAAGCAGGTAAGTAAGGAGGTTTCTATACCATCACTCATACAAAGCAGACTTCCTGCAGATCTACAGGTGGTATAGAACCCAGGAAGCAACTGGCTACAAAATCTGCCTGTAAGAGTGCACCCTCTACTGGAAGGGTGAAAAAACCATATCATTACAGGCCTGGTACCATGGCACTTTGAGAAATTAGACGTTATGAGATGTTCTGATTTGCAAACTTCCTATCCAGTGTCTGGTATAAATTGCTCTGGACTTCAAAACAGATCCGCGCTTCCAGAGTGAGCCTACTGGTGCTTTGCAGGAGGCAAGTAAGGCTTATCTGGTTGGCCTTTTTGAAGACACCAACCTGTGTACTATCCATGCCAAATGTGTGACAATTATGCCAAAAGACATCCAGCAAGCACACCACATACGTGGAGAACATGCTTAAGAATCTACTATGATGGGAAACATTTCATTGTTTTAAAAAAAATTCTCTTCTTGTTATTGGTAGTTCTGAACATTATTTGTTTATTTTCCATGGGGTCAAAAGGTACCTAAGTATATAATTGCAAGTGGAAAAACAGGGAACAGAAATCAGGTATTGGCAGTTCTTCCATTTTCATTTGTGTGTGAATTTTTAATATAAAATTCATAATGTCATTTTCTTAGAATGCTTGACCTTTGGTCCTAGGAATATTTCAAAAGGTATTTTATAATAAATTGGAGTTTGAATATACTAATACCAAACACACATTTGTTTTATTGTTATTAAATTTATTGGGGTGATACTGGTTTGTAAAATTACATGTTTCAAGTGTACATTTCCATAATACGTCATCCGTATATTGCACTGTGTGCTCACCACCCAGAGTCAGTTCTCCTTCCATCACCAAATATTTGACCCCCTTTACCCTCTTCTACAACCTTCCTCCCCACTTTACCCCATGGTACCACTGAACTGTTGTCTGTGTCTATGATTTTTGTTCGTTGTTTGTTTGTTCTGTTTGCCACTCATTTTTGTGAGAGTACAACCTTGTGCTCAAATTCAAATTTCAAAAATTAAGAGTGCCCACTAGTGTGAAATTAGAAGCTGGTTGATGACTTTTAAAATCCAGTTAATTCATATTGTTCTAAAAGAACAAGAAATATATGGATATAAAACAGGCACAAGAAACCTTTTTCTGACAATATTCAGTATCAACTGGTATATCTTATTCTTCATTTTTCTGAAAATTTACCTAATTATTCAAAGTTAATTGCATGCTGTTAAATTCATTTAACACATACTTGTAAATAGGAGAGATACAGCAAATCTTCACTAAAGTCCCTAACTGCCGGGGAGTGAAGCTTCACATTCACAGTGCTTCTAGAAGAAGGTTGTTTAATTATCTTCAAGGACATACAATAACTTGAGGAAACCATTACCGAGTGCTGTTTCCAATTAGAAACTCTGCTAAATGTGCTTTAAAGACTACAAAATCCTCACCTGCAATCAGAAGTATTATTTGCATATAGTGAGCATGCCCTTATAAACCTGGGTTTTAGAATTAGTGGAAGCTTAGAGCTCCTTTCTTCCCTTTAACCTCCATTCTCCCCATTCCTTATTGACTGGGAGACTGTTCCGGAAAGAGAACAGAGGGCCAGAGAAGGAAAGCAGTAACTTGTGCAAAGTCACACAGTTAGATAGCAGGCAATTTTGGCCCCAAGCACCCAGCTCATGTCTGAATCACTGTTTTTCATAGACAACAATAGGTAACCTTCTGGCTAGTCAATGTCAATTTACCATAATTTTAAAATCAGCAGAATCTGTTTTTTCTTCCTCAGTGCAAATAAAACAATGCAAAGATAACAGAGGGAAAAGCTGTTCCACAGCTTAACGGTGCAGAGGACAGGCCAGAAACGCAGGCAGATGCCCTTAATTTTTGCAATGCTCACTCTTGTCACCACTGCAGCTTAATTTCTGGTTTTTCCAGGATATCTTAGTAGACCCACAGCAAACATTTATGTAAAATGAGGTTCAAAATATCAACGCTGATAAGTATTAAGGATGTTTTTGTTTTATTAGAATAACAATCTTCTGTCCTACTTCTTTTGTGCCAGAATGCTCTTTAGATATTTTGCATAAATTTACTGAACTATAATCCCTGGGTGGGACGGTTTGGCCAGATGGAGATGGGATATGATAACAGAGGTGTACAAAATGGGTAACTGTCTGTCCCAGTTCTGGCTTTGAACTCAACCATATTCCTGGCTCTGCCTTCAAAACATAAATTCAGAATCAGACCCCAATTGAGTTAGTACATGATTCAAAAGAACCATAGATTCAGAGCTAATTTTGCACACTATAATAGCAACATTCAACTCAACTCGAATAATCCTATCTCCTGTTCCAGGAGTAATTTGTGCCTGAACATGGAAATGACGTATCTAGTTTCTAGTACCAGAAACACCAGGTTGAGTGGTTCAGGGAAATGAGAACACTGCAGGAATGACCTTAAGAGCCTGAACCTGCAAGGAGTTGGTATGCCTGAGAAATTGCCATTCATTTTACTCCATCTCATAAGAAACCCTTAGGAATGAGGTGGGGTTGTTCTGCATTTGCAGAACAACATTGTTCATAATATTAACAACTGGTGAATCTCCACATGAAGGACATACAGTATTTATTGTACTACTCTTCTTAATTTTCTATAGGTTGGAAAATTTCAAAGAACGGAAAAAAAAGAAGTGCTTTACAGACTCAATGAAATTAAAGAGAAGATAAATTCATTTAAAAAATTAAAAGAGGAAATGATAACAAGAAAAGAAATAAGAGTAAGAAATAAAATGAAGCTGAGTGAACCAAGGAAAGATTAAGGAGAAAAAGAAAACCATTGCACAACTTAAAACCACATGTAGACACTGCTTGGGAAAAACACACAAATAGAGGAAAAGGACTTGAAAATGATCATAGAGAAGATGGTAGATATGGGAGACAGACAACTTTGGAAAGGTCACATCACATACCATGCATTTAGTCATGGAATTCAGGAACTGTTAAATATTAGGTCTGATGTCAGGAATTGAGAATGCAGGTTCAGAAGAAATAGGAAAGCAACAAGTAACAGTCTACTACCTGTTAAATCTATAGTAGAGGTATGCTCTACAAAAGGGACAGAGTGCCAATCTGCCTAGCTGGAGAATATTACTAGTTTCCTGTGGCTGCTATAACAAATTATCATAGACCTGGTGGCTTAAAACAACAGAAATTATTCTCTTACAGGTCTGGAAGCCACAAGCCCAAAATAAATTTCACTGGGCTGAAATCAAGTTGGCTGGGCTGCACATCCTTTGGAGGCTCTAGAAAGGACCCATTCCTTGCCTCTCCCAATTTCTAGTGGATACTCGTACATCTTTGGTTTACGGTTCTATCACTCCAATCTGTCTCCAGGGCAGCACACTTGTCTTCTCTGTGAAATCTCCATGTGCCTGCCTCTTACATAAAGATACATGTGATGGAATTTAGGGTCTACATGGATAATCCAGGCTAATTTTCCTATCTCAACATCTTTAACTCAATCACATCATCAGTAAAAAGGGTGCCCTGAAGGGCCTTGAATTAGAAGTTGCCAGAATAGCTGGACGGTAGAGGCAGGCAGTGCTATGATCTGCGGGTGATGCTATGACAAGAAGGGCTCGAAACTAGAGAAAGACAGGTGCCGGTTTGCCTTTTAGAAGACTCACACTGGCTGCAGTGTGGAGGATGGACCGGCAGGGAGCAAGACCAGATAACAGAAAGACCAATCAGGAGACGACTGCAGAGAAGAAGTGAGGAGAATGCATTGCAGCAGGGCCTCAGAGAAACAATATTCATACTCATTACTGCAAATGTTGGGGACAACCTGAAACATGTAATGCTTTTCAGACTACCGAATGGGTGGCATTACTCCTACCAGTAATCCCCTTTGCCCTTGTATATAATTGAGTTGTCTGCAACACTAATCCAAACGGAGTTAAAACTATAATCCCATATGTGAAAAGACAAAAGAAAAAGTCAGTCAGGAACAGATTTTTCATTTGTTATTTTAGTTATTGTATGCTGTAAGGTTATTGCCTTATGAGAAAGTCTCATGACACTGGATCCGAATCCGGTGATTTAAAGCCAGTAGAAAAGGTCAGAGTTACACAACACAGTGTATCATCGCTACTCTACAAGCTGTTCCATGCCAACTTTTAATCAACTTTAAAACCTAGGCAGCGAAGCCCAGCATATTGCCTTCCCATACAATTAAGGACGATTACATTCTGTCTTTTACTTGGGAACACATTTACTTACATAATTGTACACTCGTTATTTTTAAAAACTGAACTCCACTGAGGATAAGCCTTACCAAGCTCACCAAGAGCCACCATGCTTTTTGCTCTTGAGAAATATAAGTTTCATCAAAACCAATTTATGGAAAAACTAATGCATTTAATAACACATGCTTTGGGGGCTTTTAGCACTTTGTTAAAGGGAGAGTAACAATAGTCAACAAGGGTGAGATATCAGTTAAGGAAATCTTAAACTTGGTTCTACTACATGGCTTAAGGCTTCAGTGCCGTCAGCGCTGCGGCCTGGGTTCAATTCCCAGCCAGGGAGCTACCCACACACACACACACACACACACACACACACACACACACACAAGTAACATAAGTAAATTTAAGGCTTCGGTTCTACTACAAGTCAACCCCATATAATATTGGAAAGGGAATCTTTGAAACAAGGACAGTCTTGCTGAACATAAAGAATGCTATTGTTTGCATTCGAATCAATATAAGTTTCCAAAACTTCCAAATTTTGCAAGAACATGTTCATAATAATAATTTTAAAAACCTGTAATCCTTGGATTGCAAAAGAGCAGATTGTAGGCTGCTGTTTGCAGGGCTGGCCCAGGGTTTAGAAGACGCTGCCCACCCTAATGCTGGAAACTTGTGAGCTTGCTTGTCAGGAGTCTTTCCCTCACACCTGCCTTGAACTCCAGCTAATTTGCTAGCTCCATCCTCCTGGAGACTGAACTCTATTGTTCCTGTCAAGCCCTAGCCATTGGGTGAGTTTCTGCCTCAATGTTGGGTGGGGGACCATGACATTATCACTCACTGACAGACCTCTGCCAGAAGGCTTTTGTGGCCCTTGCTACCCACCAGACCAGATCTTTCTGACATTAAGGCAGGAATTGGGTTCAAGTTTTCTCCACCTCTTAGGCCTTGTGACTTGGACTCCTCATTGCCTCTAAAGGGCCAATCCTCATAAGCCAAGATAGTATCTCCCATCTCCAAGCCTCCCCACTCCCAGCAAAATTCTCACATTCCACTGATCCGGCAGCCAAGTCCCGACACAGCTCATGGTCAATCCCCATATGACACCCATAGGACTCATCAATGGTGATTATGATTTGCGTCTGCCAGTGTAGTTCATAAGACTAATAAAATGCTCTACTTGTAACACAGTTATTCTCTACTTTTTGGCTGCGGCAGCTGCTTGCAACATGAGGTCGGATTGTACATTGCTCACAAAGAACCACCCATTGCTGTGACTCAGGCAACCATATCCAAAGGTATATTACAATATTTCCTCTGCTGCTTTGGCTGTCTTATTTACAACTACATAACTGTACAGTGTTAGTCCTGAAGCTTAACATAAACAGTCCATTGAAAGTATAAGATAGTTTTATGCCAGTCCTTCAAACATTATTTTCCAAGTATTTTTAAAGCCCTTTTTATGTCTGTCTACCTCTATTTCTTTCTCGCTCACACACATTATGTATATCACATACATGAGGGCTGTCCAGAAGAAAAATCCAGCCACAAATGCCTCTATTTTTCATATTACATGGCTGGATACTTTCTGGACAGCCTTCTGTATATTGTTTCATTGAGGATACAGTCTGTGTTTTCTAATTTTTTTTGATTATCACTGCCCAATACTGCTCTGTTGAGAAGGAATCTCTGCTTATGATTTTTATCAAGTGGAATGTTGGTTGCATTTCAGGCTCTCAATGTCAATTAGCTAATCAAACCTGATGTGGGCTGTGACAAGTGCAGCTCTCTCCCAGACAGCCCCGGAACACTCATAGCTCTGCAAGTCCAGAGCCCAAAAAAGAAATAAAGAGCCCCCAGAATTCACAGGATTCACCTTGAATGTGAATGAGACATTGGCAGTGCTACCGTGGCTTCTAGGACTCCATACAGCATTACATTCACACACCATACCTATTTCACCTAAATCTACTAAACTTTTAAGAAGATTCCTACCTACTAAATAGGTGATTGTGTTGATGCTAAAAAAAAGAATAGCTAAGGACATAGAGGCAAAACAGAGACTAAGCAAGAAACACGGCCTTGGCCAGCTGATTCCCTCTGACTTTTCTATCAGTAGGAAAGACAAGAGATCTCTCCAGAATTTCTTTTTTTGGGGGGAAGTCTAAAATTTAAAAGTAAGACACTGCTTAGAGATGATGTTAGTAAAAATATTTCAGACCTTGAGCCTATAATCTAAACTTTTAAGGAGATTATGGCTCAGGCCCCGCCCATAAAGACAAGACAGGCTAAACAGAGGGCTCCTTTCTAGGGGCTGCTCATGTGGGGCAGGATACAGAAAGGGAAGGGCTTAGATGGCAAAGGAGGAGTGTCAGCCTGAGAGCAGCCCAAGAAGATGATAATCCACAGGAGAACTCGAGCCCACCTGGTGGGCACTGCATTAGGGTCACACAGTATCCTTTTCTCTTGGTTAAGGGACCCCTCTTTCATCCAGCCCTTCCCAAGTTCTTCTGGGGCACAAAGCCCAGTAATTCCAGTCTTGCTACAGGAAAGGCCATGGACCTAGCCTTGTCTAGTCAGACTAAAGCTCATGTATTTTCATTGGTTGAGAAAGTCAAGCTTTCTCTTCTGGAAGTGAGAGGGGGAAGGTAGGCTGGAGAGGTGAGCCAGCTAGAAGTGGAATCAACAATCCTGAAGAACAAAAGTGGAAGAGGAGGGAAACTGAGTGCTTACCATGTTATTTTAGCCTTTGGATCAAGGCTTATGTGCACCTTGAGTTCTTCTGGCCCTTTTTACATCATCCAAACTAATTAATTTCTTTTATAATTTAAGCCAGTTAATGTTAGGCTTTCTGTGACTTGCAAATTAAGCCTCTTAACTTACAAAGCATTCTTGGTAGGGAAGGCAACTTCAAAAACCAGAAGAAAGATGGACTCCTATTGCAAGCTAAAGAAGTCGGGACAGTGGTCCAAGTTACTGAAAGAAAACAGTTGAGAGGTGCAAAGAAGGTGAATTAGGAAGCCAGTGCTGAGGCTGTTGGCAGGCAGCAGGACACTCATTTTAGGCAGACCTCAGTATGACTGCCAAGGCCGGGGGGGGGGTCTCTGAGGAGTCAAACACAATCTCTAGTGAGGTGTTTGCACATCAGGAACCATCCCCCCTGATATGTGCCAAAGATGACAGGAGACCATATTGGGAGTGACCAAGATTCCAGCCAAGTGACAAGGTGTGTACATGCTAATAGCCATGTGGAGGGGTAGGGGAGTGTTATCTGCCAGCCCCCAGGCAATTCGAACTCTCTGGTGGACCAGGATGGACCAGGTGAAGCGCTTTATTGCCATGTAAAATGTAAGTCTGTCAGACAGAGCACAGGGAGGCAGATTATAAAAGGTGAAAAGTGTATAGAGGAGTGTTCGATTTTCAGGAAGAACAACCCCAAGCTTAAGTAAATGGCATCAAAGTCTTAAGATTAACACTGCAGGAGCTGGTCTTGCGGGAGGGTTAAAATCAACTACAGTGTTTGGAGACGTGACCACCCTACTGCCACCACTGTTCCCAGTGCTACACACCCATCCCCCAAACCAGAAGTCTGGAAAGTGGAGGAAGAACCTTTGCCTCAGTATTTTAAGGTAACAAGTGCTCCAATTAGAAAATTACTGCAGTTAGGAAGTGTTCTGGAACGGGAACACATCTGGGGAGTGGAGGAGAGGCAAACGTCCGAGGGAGTGAGGAAAGCACTAGATACAGAGAAATCAGTATTTCTTTAATCAGGGTTTAGACCAATGTTATATCAAGGGACTGACATAATTTCTCTTGTTTGCCTTTGTAATGAGCTAAGTCCAACAATGACTAATTATTAGAAACACTAGATATTTTATGACACGTCCTATAATATAAGTTGACTGTAATACTACTACTAATAGCTAACATTTATTGAGTACTTTCTATGTGTCTGGCACTTTGCTAACGATTTGACATACCTTCTGTCATTCCTACATCAACCCTATAAGGGATGTAGTTTTAGTATTATTACCATTTCTACAGAGAAAGCCAAGATTTAGAGAAATTAAGAAGCTTGCCAACACATCTAGTAAAGAGGCTGGGCTTTTAAAACTGCACTGTACAAGAACAAAAGAAATCGCTTAAGGGAGTGGCAGCCTTTTCCCGGTAGGCTCTCAGTGCCAATTTGAACAATCACCAGCATTTTTTTTTAATTGTTCAAATAATTCTCATAAGCAAATAAAATGAACATGGCATACCATTTCCCACACTACCTGGGTAAAATATGCAAGTTGAACAGCAATTACAATGCTAATATTATTTTAAAATATTTTTCAATTGTAGAATATATTAGATATAGACAACTACAAGGAGAATGACATAAATGAATAAACTACTAAAATGAATTATTATAAGGCAAACACCCTTATAAAACCATCCAGATCAAGAAACAGAAACTGGGGGGAGGTCCCCAAAGCTCTTCCTTTGTCCCATCCCACCACGCCCCCTCCATCCCCCCAAGGAAACACTGGCCTGCCTTAGTGGTCATCGCTTCCTTGCTTTTCTTTACAATTTTATCACCCACGTGGCCATCGCTAAACACTGCAGTTGAAGGTTGTCTATTTTTTCTGATAGCACTTTTACGGCTATTTTAATCAATGGGTTCTCTCGCTTTTTTTCTAGTAAGAATGATTTTTGAAGAAACTGAGCCGTGTACCTCTATAAACTGGCAAAGTTGCTCACAGCCTGAATTTTGCAGGTTGCATCGATGCAAATATTATAACTCGTTAGTATGAATCAAGCCATCATGAACCTATCAGGTAGATTTAAACGCAAAGACCTGGTCTGCCAAATTCACAAGAGCATTAAAGACTGTTCCTCTAACAAGGGCCATGGAGTTAGTATTACTTTTTACAAAAGCTTTGATACAGTTGCTTTGAGGTAATCTGTTTTTTCCGCCCCTCTCCTTGCTGCATTATACGTGTCATAGAAAATCTGGTGAAGGGAAGATCCTATGTTGGATATACATAAAGAAGCCCTCCCTCCCCCCCAAAAAATAAGTATAAACAAAACAAAAAGGGACTTTTCTTGGGAAGGAAGTGGAAAGGTTCAGCAACTCTACCCAGCCTTTGGTTATGTGTAAGTTTTAACACTTTCCTTTAAGAGACAGTCAGATGCAGCTACCAGCATAAAAGAGATAGATGGAAACGAAGCAAAATCAACTTTTGCTTTTTTCTTTAGAACAGTGAGACAAGCCATATTCATTTTCCCTCTCACATTTACTCTTACTACTACATTCTTTTCAAGCCTTAGTTTCTAAGCAATGGCCTTTAGGCATGGAATATAAATAGCTTTGCAGTGAAATCTACTTGCTGTAAGAACTTGGGGCAAGTTATTTAACACAAGTTTCCTTACATGAACTGAGGATAATATGTACCTTACGAGATTGTTGGAGGGTCCAATGAGATAATAGCTATAAGGTGTCACATAGTAAATGTATAACAAATGTCAGTTTCTTTGCTTCACCTCTTCCCTGCCAGGTTGTATCAATTTTCCTTTAAATATGTTGACTTTAAAAATTGAAGCCATTGAAAATCAAAAGTTCAAATAAAGGACATAGAAATTATGAATTTTCATTTCACTCTATACAGAATAAATCTTTCAACAACATCCTAAACTGAAGAACCAGTGACAAATCCCCTCCTTCACAGTATTTCCCACATTTCACCCTTTCCTGTCTAGTCCCTCTAAAACCTTGCTGGTTTGACATTTATCTATTCAACCAGATAGCAAGAGGGAGCCTGGAGATCTTCTATTCCAACCATAATTTTATTGTTAAAGAAACAAGCCCAGAGTGACTTGCCCAAGTACACTTAGCTCATTAACATCAAAGAGACAACAGCCTCTAACACTGGTTGCAACTTAAATGCCTACAGGGGCCAGTAGGTAAAAGACCTAAGAACAAATGAGAGCAGCTTAAGTGGGGAGCACAGCTGTTCTACGCTGTGACCTCCAACTCACAGTCATGCGGGAAAGAGGGCCAAGTGTTGCTAGAACTTCTAATATTTAAAGAGATCGTGGAAACTTGAAACTTCATATATAATCTACTCATTTTTAAAGGTTGGCAATGCATTAAACAGTTTTTAAACCCCTCTGCAGGTCTAACAAGACATGTCTCTGGGCTAGATTAGTCCACAGCTGGTCAGTTTGAGGCCTCTATATCCTGCTAACCCTAATTTAAATTTCTTCTATTTAATTTGCTTTGATTCTCCCACTCCCTGGTCAAAAACTCTTCAATGGTTCCCCACTGTCTACAAGATAAAATTCAAACTTCTTCACTTCCTTCAAGGCAATCCGTGACTACATCTATGAGCCGAAACTATACTTCCACCTTGCAATCAGTCTCCACGTTCCACTGCAACCAAACTGGCCACTGACTTCTACTCTAGGTACAAGAGTGCCCAGGCCCCATGTGCTACTACTCCGTCCCCAGACTTTTCTGTTTCTTGGAATGCCCCTGACCCTTGCACTCCCGCCAGTGAAACTTCATCTTCAAGTGTCTGGCTCAGATATTACCGCTTCACAAAACATCCCCGAAGGCCCCTGTTAAAAGCCACCCTGCTCTGAATTTCGGAGGACTTTATATCACTCATATGACACCCACCACTTGATGCTGCTTTGCCTGGAGTTACCTAAATTATAACATGCCTGGAAGGGTCTGGGTCTGTACACTACAGTAGTCCCTTGCAAACCGCTGGTTCACTTGCTAAGGTTTCAGTTACTCGCCATCACTTGTGATCTGAAAACATTAAATGAAAAAGTTCAGAAATAAACAATTCATAAGTTTTAAATTGCATCCGTTCAGAGTAGCATGAGGACATCTTGCATGTCCAGCTCCACCTGGGACATGAATCATCCCCTTCTCCAGAGTATCTTTGTCTGTGCTCCCCACCTGTTAGTTACCTAGTAACCCTTTCAGTTATCAGATCAACTACCATGGTATCTCAGTGCCGATGTTCAAGTCCCCCTTATTTTACTTAATAACGACCCCAAAGTGCAAGAGTCGTGATGCTGGCAATTTGGATGTGCCAAAGAGACACCAGAAAGTGCTTCCTTTAAATAAAAAGGTAGACGTTCTCAACTTCAGGAAAGGAAAAAGAAAAAAAGAATTGCTGAGATTGCTACGATCCACAGTAAGAATGAATCTTCTATCCATGAAAATGTGAAAAGAAATTCGTGCTACCTTGCAGTCACCCCTCAAAGTGCAAAAGTTATGGCCACAGTACACGATATGCTTAGATAAAATGGAAAAGGCATTAAATTTGTCGGTGGAAGACATGCACAGAAAATGGGTTCTGTCAGCAACATGTTGCATCAGCAAGCCCTGAGCCTATATGGAGACTGAAACGAGTAAGCCATTTACTTCAAGTAAGAGATGGTTACAATAAGATATTTTGAGACAGCAAGCGACCACAATCACATACCATTTATTACGGTAATTGCTATAACTCTTCTATTTTATTACATTATTGTTAACGTCTTACTGTACCTAATTTATATATTAAACTTACCACAGGCATGTATATATAGGAAAAACCAGTACATATGAGGGTTTAGTACTATCTGTAGTTTGAGGTACCCACTGGGGGTCTTGGAGTACATTCCCCGAAGATAAAGAGCAACTACTGTATGTTGAATATGCTCAGAATGCTGTGTACCAAGCAGGGAGCTCAATAAGCATTTTAGAAATATTATCCTTTTATACTGACAACTTGTGGGTCAAATGTAAGGAAAATACCTTTGTAGAACTCTATTGCATCTACGCATATACTCGTACAGGCAGACTCCTGAGTGACACAGAATGGGCAAAGGCCTCACTTCCCTGGCTCCCCAAAACATTTTCCCCATGACTACTCTCCCCCTGCCTCCTTCTACTTGTTTTGAGATTTCCTCCTCTAGAAGCACTCACATCTTTGCCTCTGACAACGATTCTAAGAGGACGCTGTTAAATATTCATCTATTACATGGAAGTGTTTCAGGGAAGTTGGTTTTTTTCTGAGTAAGGTTAATTTATCAGATCTAATAGTTGGCACTTGAAAAGACATAAGAGGGCTGGCTATCTATCAGTGAACAGACACCATCCAAATATTTTAGTTGTGATAAAACTGATTAAACTCTGGCTTTGCAGCAACCAAGGCTAATTTTGAGTGTGGATGTCCTAAACTTTTATCTCACATTTTGTTTTCCTAGAGCCGCTCCCATTTGCAGCCTTCTATTTTCAGTTAGTGTAAAAAAAAGAATTAGACTCCATTTTATTTTTACTGACCTGGTTAGCACTAGAAGCATTTAATAAACTGCTGAATGAATTTTTAAAAAATCAGAATTAGACTCCATTTTATTTTTACTGACCTGGTTAGCACTAGAGGTATTCAATAAACTGTTGAATGAATAAAAAAAAAAAATCAAAATGTACTTTTGCTTAAAAACAAACGCAATTACTGAAAGGGGAAAATACAAATTTTGTAAGAGGGCCTAAATTTGCACCATAATGGGAAAAGTTGAAATGATCTTACCTCAAATGAGCTATTGTTTTGATGTCAGCTGAATAATTTCAATTAGCATATTCTGTATATACCCTTTCTAACCTGTATAAATAAATATATGTATACTGTCAAAGGCAAGTTAAACTTTGCAAAGATAAATTTAAGTCTTCACATTTATGTCGCATGATAATCTGTATGTAGGTGTCAGAGAGCAAAGACAATATTGAATTCCAGGACACATTAAAGAAAACTAAAGATGACAGATTTCCACTGTGAAAACAATGTTTTCTACTGTTTTGGATGATGCCGCGGTAGGTCACATCTACTTAACACACTAACTTCTTTACCAAAAGAGAAAAACTCATTCTTAAACTTTTATTAAGAGTGCTTCTAGCATAAGCACATTATACATGCTCATAACATTACTAGCATAAGCATAATATAACACAGACTCAAAGAACTTCCATAAAAAGCAAATCTTTCCTTTCTAACTCCTGTGGGTGGAAGGAAGGAAAAATGGAATAGATTATATACAATAATCAAGGGGCTCTGGGTCCCCCATTTTTCCTACTTTAGTATATTTTGTGGTAGGACTTAATGCTCTCTCCTCTGTTGGAAACTAAGTGGTGAACATGCTTACTTTGTCTTTACATAAATAATCTTGTGTTATTTTTGAAAACAACATTTTAACATTTCAGAAACACATTCAAAATACTTTTCAAGCATAAAAGGATTCTAGCCCTTTGTTTTTGGTTAAAAACTCCACTTCAGACCAACAGTAACAAATATTTTACGATTATACTGTTGTAAAATAGAAAAAGATTTGTTAAATAACGAGAACAAAGTCACACACTCTGCACAGGGGAGGAAGCCTGAAATCCACCATATCAAGATCACTGGCCCCACTTGGAAGACCATAAATCCGGCTAGAGGAAGCGCTCGCCAGAGCTCTTTTTTTCTGATCTAAAACCAAGCCAAAAATAAATGGGCAGCTCCAATCCCCTTTGATGCTGTTAAATATATATATATTTCCAGCGTAAACTGGCGTTGTGAGGCTGACAATGTTTTCCCAAAGGGCCGGTGAGAACGGAGCTGTGCAACTTGAGAACGTCAGTGTTCCTCGCACGGAAATGGAAGAGCTATATGCTGAGACATGGGGGAAGGACGGACACACGGACACGCCCCACCCCCCCCCCCCCCCCCCCCCGCCAGGGTGACAGCTCGTTGCCCTAAATAAGTTCCCTTCTTCTGAGACCGGGGCGTCAAATTTTTTTTTAACTGTAAAATGATCCTGGGGGGACTACGGGTGGAGGAGAGTCACCCTACTCCTAGAATCCTTCCGGGGAAAAGGGGGCGGATTCAGGCTGGAGAGGCGGGATTGTTCTGGAGCGAGAGGCCCAGGAGTGACCCCGCAGACCTGTGTGACCCACTCCCACTGACTGACGCCCAGGAGAGGAAGTCCGGTGGTACCCCCACGCTCCCAAATGAGGGGCAGTTAATTAAGTCCATGTGTGCAAACATCCGGTCAGCTCTTCCCACTGGGAACGCCCGGTGTCTTTCCGAGACGTGGCAGGAGGGCGGCCGAGGAGCAGGAGGCGCCGCGGCCCCGCGCCTGTCGCCACCGGGCGGCGGGGCGGCCGGCCCTTACCTGGTTCCTGCGGTACCACGCGCCCGACAGGGAGCCGTTGCCGGCGCCCGGAGCCCCGTACGTGAAGTTCCGGGACAGCTCCTCCAGGGCGGCCGAGGCGGTGTCCCCGGGGCCCCCGAGAGACCTCGCCGCCATGAGGTCTCGTTCCAGGCGCTCGGACTCGAACGCCTCCCGGCCCAGCTGCTCCGCGAGGCGCCGCGGAGGAGGTGCGTCCTGCCGAGGCCGCACCAGGGCCGCGCCGCAGCCACTTCACTTCCTGCTCCTGCTAGGGCGCGGCGGGCGCGCCTTGGCCACCTGGCTGCCGCCCCCGCGCGGCCGCAGGTGCGCCGCCACCCTCCTCCCGCGCCAGGTGCTCCGGGGAAGCCCCCGGGGTTTGCGGCCTGGCGGCCTCCCGGCCGGCAGGCCTCGGTGCGCAGCGTCCTCGCTGTCCTGACTGCTGCGGGGCAAATCACCTGCAGCTGTCGGGGCGACAGAGCGTTCGTCCCAAAATGCCCTTCCAGCCCTGCTAGCTGACGCTCAGTCAATATTATTGGAAGTGAATGGGAGCGAAAGGATACATAGACTAGCCCAAAGCAGCTAACCTTCGCCCGCCTGGACCTGGCAATTCCAGCTTTGTATCACGTACAGAGTGTTTCTCGCTTGTATTTTTAAAATGATTTGCATATGTAAAAGTCTAAGCAACATAAGAATAAAGATCGGATACATTAAATCTCAGTGCCAACACTTGAAGGAAAGAATCTGTAGTGGTAGCTGGAGGACTCAGACGTTTGTTTGGGACTGGGTGGGGTTTCCTTCCCATGGAACCAGAGGATTTGCTGAAAAGTTGCCAGCTACTGAACCTAAGAATTTAGGATGGTTTCATTCTTTTGCATGTGGCTTTCCATCACCATTTATTGAAGAGGCTTTCTTTTCTCCATTGTGTGTTTTTATGTCCTTTGTCAAAATTATGTGCCCGTGTATTGATGGGCTTATTTCTGGGCTCTCAGTTCTGTTCCCTTGGTCTATGTGCTTTTGTGCCAACACTGTGCTGTTTTGATGATTGTTGCTTTGTAGTACAATTTGAAGTCACGGAGTGTGATAGCTCTGGCTTTGTGCCTTTTTCTCAGGATTGCTTTTGCTATTTGAGGTCTTTTATGATAAAGTACAAATCTGATTTTTTTTGTTCTATTTCTTTTAAAAATGTCATTGGGATTTTAATGGGGATTGCATTAAATCTGTATGTTGCTTTGAGTAATATGGCCATTTTAACTATGTTGATTCTTCCAATCCATGGACAGAGAATATCTTTCCATTTCTTTGTGTCTTCATTTTATTTTAATAATGCCTTGTAGTTTTCAGCATATAGGTCCTTCACATCCTTTGTTTAGTCCCAAGTATTTTATTCTTTTATTTGCAATTGCAAAAAGAATTTTTTCATTGCTATTAATATTAGGGAAATACAAATCAAAATCACAATGAGACACCACCTTACACCTGTGAGAATGGCTGTTATCAACAAGACAAGTAATTACAAGTGTTGCAGAGGATGTGAGGAAAAAGGAACCCTCATACATTGCTGGTGGGAATGTGAATTGGTACAGCCATTGTGGAAGACAGCATGGAGTTTCCTTTAAAAATAAAAACTAGACCATGACCCAGCAATCCCTTCTCTAGGTATCTACCTGAAAAATATGAAAATATGAATTCGTAAAGATGTATGTACCCCTACGTTCATTGCAGCATGATTCACGGTGGCCAAGACATGGAAACACCTGTGTCCTTCACTAGATGATTGGATAAAGAAGCTGGGTACATATACACATGGATAAGAAAAGATGAAATATTGCCATTTGCAACAACATAGATGGAGCTTGAGAATATCATGCTAAGTGAAATAGTTCAGACGGAAAAAGTAAAAAACCATGTAATTTCATTCCTATGTGGGATATAAAACTGAAAGTATCAAAAGAACAAGACAAAGTAACAAAAACTCATAGACACAGACAATATTATGGTGGTTACCAGAGGGAAAAGATGTGGGGTAAGATAGAAGTGGGTAAAGTGGGTCAAACATATGGTGACAAGAGGAGATTTGAATTTGGGTAGTGAACAAACAATACAATATATGGATGATGTATTATAGAATTGTACACTTGCAACCTATATAATTTTATTAACCAATGTCACCCCAATCAATTTAATAAAATTTTAAAAAGGAATTTAGAATGGGAGATAATTGTTGTTAATGGTCTTAAGAAACTCACCAGTTCTGGGTTTACCTGGATTCAAATTCTACTGTATTGTTACAACTAATCTGAACGGCATCTTCACCTTGAGAATTCTATGATTCTGTATTTTTGCCTGAATCTCTGGAACTTGTAATTTGTTTGTTTTTATTTATACAAAGCTGAGATTCTTCTTATATAATGTGCTCTGACTGCCATGATTTCATGAAAGAGAGACCTTCAAGAAAAAAGGAATTGCTGCCCACCAGGGAAGAGGGAGAACGTTTTCAGTGTTTTTTAAGGGTAAATGTGCTAATGAGAGATTAAAATGAGAAAAAATCATTTCGGACAGAGAAAAAACAAGACATGTCACCTGAGAAGTTGAATAGTTTCTTGCTTGAGCAACCAAAATGTTCAGTGAACAGTTAATATGGTAGATATTCCAATTTTAATAGGCTCATTTATTTCAAATACATATCTGAAGGAAATGTGTCTATTCTTAATATTTTCTTTAATATCATGGCAGTTTTATTGGTGATTTTATTAATGCTTCTTTTGGTTGAGATAATTTAAGTTACAAGTAACAGAATATTCAAATAAAAGTGGCTTAAACAATAAGCATTTGTTATCACCACAGGGAATGTGGCTCTTTGAAGTTCTATGATGCCATCATTTCCATCTTTCTACTCTGCCATCCCTGAGATATTGGCCTTGTCCCTTTTCATGGTGGCAGCTCGAGGCATTACATGCTAGCATGACCACATTTAGAAAAGAAGCAGAGCATTTCTTCTTAGGCAATTTTTTATTAGAGAGGGAAAATTTTTATTAGAGAGGGAATCCTCCCAGCAGCCTTTCTCAGGTCCCATTAATCGGGACTGGGTCACATGTTCCTGTTCTACCTGCAAGGGAGACTGGAAAAGTGACTCTTGGGCATTGGCAGCCTTCAGAGTGGGAAGAACTAGGATGGCATAGGGGGGTGCCCCCAGCAGAGCCTGCACAACCACTCTTTAGTATATTCTAGCCAGAGTGTAACTAGTTATACAGTTTCTAACAAGCACAATAATAAATGGATCATGTCCTGTTTAATATGCTTCCAAACCTCCCCACTGATACAATAAAGTTCACACTTTGTAAGTCTAGCATATGAGACCCTTTATGATCTGGCCTCCATATTCTGCTACACTCAGTTCATTCCCTATTTATTTTTTAATTAAAACAAATCATTTTCAGTGTCTTCACATTTATTTAAAAACCTCTACTCTTGGCGGAAGACAGTACTTGGTGCAGAATAGGTATGATGTGTAGTCTCTGATGCACTGTTCTCCAGATTCCAAGATGCCACTGCAGTTGCTGTGGCTGCCCTAGCGACTGGGGGTGGTTGAAACAAAGAATTCGTGACCAGTGTTCTTTCCCACACAGTTCACAAGGAGGCGGCGGCAGCGCCCCCCGGTGTGAGCTATTTTGGTTCCAACAGTGTAGG